>CABFOV010000704.1:72409-148444 GCA_902141375.1 Timema poppense
GGGATTTCCTAAATGGTTTTCCACTCTCCCTCCACACAAATGCGGGTTCACTTTCTCTAATTCAGCCTTCCCAATTCCTAATCCATTATCGTAATTAGTACTTAAAACGATAACCCGAACGGTTAGTAAGACGCGGTGCTAAATAATAATAATAATAATAATAATAAACTTTGTTTCTTTGGTGAAACCTTAAGTGAAGTATTTTTAAACACCTTATTTACTAGAGAAAAGAGGTTAGACAAAATTTTCTGCGCAAATTATAGAATATTTAAGTAAGAATTTAAATATTGCATTTTTCTATGAATTGTGCACACTACGTTATGCAGTATTTACTATTAGTTACGCTTTATGTACGAATACAAACGCGTCTTATTTATATACGTGCAGCTTAAAAGCCAAGATAGCACAATAGTGGTGGTATGTAGTTGATGCGAAGTGAGAAAACTGTACTATAAAAAAACTCCTAGCTGGTAGCCGAGCCCTAAAAAAAAAGTGTGGATTTCCCCTCCATAGCTTGGCTACCATGGTATCCTGGCTTGTTTCATATTCAGGGTCATTCTTCACTCATTATTTAAGGCGGTGGGTCTGGATGTGGTAACTGGTGAAAGTGTCGTCTACTTCGACACTCACAGACGCGGCAACTCGTTCATGGCAGTATTGGTGCTGAGCCAGGACCGAATATTATATCATTGAGTGTGTGGATTATACTTAACACCGCGTCTTACTGCCCGTTCAGTTATACGCTTAAGTACTAATTACGCTAATGTATTAGGAATGGGGAAGGCTGAATATATAGGAAGTGAACCCACATTTGCGTTAAGGGAGAATGGAAAACCGTTTAGGAAAAAACCACCCTCAGTTCACCCGACCGAGATTTGAACCTTAATATTCCCGTCCTCGGCAGTCTTGCTCAACACGAAACAAGCGCGTTAGCTAACCACGCAACTGAGGCGGGATATATATATATATATCATTAGATGATATGTGAATGGTACATTCTTGAAAAGCCGTAATACTAGAATCAAATACTTGGCGAAATCAGAAGTGTAACCTCTTTTTTGTTGTTATTAGTCTAGAGCCACATCTTCTTAGAAAATCCTACGTTTTTTAAACAGGATTAATTATTTCAGTAGGGTTCTATTCTGATAATAAATAAAGTAAATACAAAACGATTGGGCTCGATGTAGCCTATTCCAATTATTGACCTGTATAGTGTTTCCATATGTATACATACATCGTACAGATCAACGGGAAATTTCGTTTACACTTTTTTACTTCAAGATAAAGTTTAAAATTGTGTCACAAAACCTGTTTCGGTGGCCGCACTGTCTAAGGCGTCACTCTCGCAATAGACTAACCTTCCGATGATGGTGATATCGTGGTTCAAATCCCGATTGGATCTATTGAGGGTGGCTTTTCTTAAATGTCTTTCTACTCTTTCTTCATGCAAATGAGGGTACAATTCCTGAAAAATTCAACCATACTATTCCTTAATACATTAATGTAATTATTATATACGCGTATAGCCCAAACGTTTAGTAAGAGCCGCATTAACACGATGATAAATTCTGGATCTGTGGCTTTGCGTGTCAAAGCTTTATCAGTGGTTTATCGTAGTTTGTCTATTTTGTATGGTCTTTCTTCCCTATTTATTCAAGGATGAGAGAGAGAGAGAGAGTGTGTGTGTGTGTGTGTGTGTGTGTGGTAACAATTATAAGTGACTGGATAATAGCTAAATCAGGATAGCCCAGTGGCGAACAGAGCCAAACTGGCTCAATTCCCGTTTCTGTGTTGCAATTTTTTTAAATACATTGTATTTAATTCTGACAGCCCACTTCCCACTCGCATGGTCTAAGACGTCACTCTCGCAAGGAATGGGCTGGATTGACGATACTAATCTGAAACAACCGTTTATACTTTACTAGAGTGATTATATCACTTAGGCTACACACTTAACACTACGCTTTGGCGTAGTTCAAGAGGTGTGTGTGTACTATTCTCATTCAGTTCAATTTCGCAAATGTGAGTTCATAAAGAGAAGACTGAGATATACACATAACAGTATAAATAAATTGGCATTGATTTAATTTCATCTTGAAATCAAAAAGCGTAAACGAGTTTTAATGAGTGTAGTTTGTTGTTCTGTACGATGTAAATATGTATGGATACAAGTCAAGAATTGCAATAATTTGGGTCCAATCTTTTTGTATTTTCTTAGTCTATTATCGCAATAGAAATCTATTGAAATTAATTCAAAATTGTATAACCTAAAGTAGGATGTAATGTAGTTCCAGACAAACAAAATGAAAAAAAAAAGTTAATTTTTTGTTTAGCAAGGTATTTGTCACCTTTTTTTAAAAATAAAATTGAGGACTGGAAGGAGTACGTTGGTTAGTCCATGGCCTCAAAAGTAATACAGGACCGGAAACACTGAGTAAACCGTAGTGGAACCAACCCCAAAGTAAGCACGCTACCTTCCAGAGTAAAATGAGGATAAACATATCGATTTAGTTTTTACTATCGATGTCGACTAATCCACCCGGTGGTCCTGAAAAACGTATGATTCTCTGTCTACTGTCCATGTCCATCTAGCTTATACAAGGCAGTACAAAATATGATCTTGAGTCAACAAAATGGCGATTTGATAGAGATCCATCTTTGATTTTTATAATCGATGTTGAATAATTCACCCAGTGGTCCTGAAAAAGTATAATTCTCGGTCTATTGTCGTTGTCCAACTACATTTCAGGGATTTCTAAATAATAATACAGAAAACCACGCTATAAAGCAACGTCTGGTTCAAGATACAGTGGCCCCGTGGCTTCTTTGGTGCTGACTTGCAGCTCACAGCTGACTTCTGACAGTCAACATTTAGGTATATACCTAAATTTCAACTGTCAGAAGTGACAGCTGCTAAACACATGTTTTTGCTGATCATATGGTTCGGTGTAGGGATACATAATTTGGTCTAGTAACTTTTCAAAGCCATCAGCTGTCAGCTGTGAGCTGTCAGTCAGCACCAAAGAAGCCATGGGGCTACTGTAGCTTGTGTAAGGCAGTGTAAAATATGACCTTGAGTCGCCAAGATATCGATATGATAGAAATTCATCTTTGGTTATTATCATGGATATCGAATAGTCTACCTGGTGGTCTTGACCAAAATATGAATCTTTGTCTATTGTCCCTGTCCAACTAGCTTGTGCAAGGCAGTACAAAAGATGACCTCGAGTCACCATGAGCGTGTTTCTGATGGTTCCAAGTAGTCGACGAGCTCACGCGCTTGTAAGAAATGTGGCACTAAAAACAAAACAAAAGTTGACTCGTGACTCTGTCCATAAGACGATAGAAGGTAGCTCACTGAATGTATGATTTATATTACCATGTACAGGAGACAGTTTTCAATTGATCAAAGAAGTAGGGATTTTCAGAGGCCATACATCTGAACGATTGAAAATTAAATATATATTTTAATTTAATTTGTATTTTAAATTTCTTTTCGTGTCTATTTTATTTTATTGAATTAAATTTATTAAAATTAATTGATCAGTTTAACTTCTTGAGTTTGCATATATTAACATATATTTTACATAAAACTTATTAATGATTAATAAGTGTTCTCATATCGTTAATATAAAATATCTAATAGAATTTAGAGAACTATAAAATTGTAGTAACTGGCCTGGGAGGGTATAAGGGTCTTCAACTATAGCAATATTAATTTATTTTATAATAAATAAGTTTAAACAATTCAAGCTAAGTAAAATTATTTTCAACTAGCCAAGCTCAGTTAATTAATGTTAAATAAAGCTAAATATACATAAAATTATGATTTACGATACATGGTCATATAAGGTAAGAAAAGTAAAAATATAGTAATATGTTTTTATTTTAGGTTATTTGAACCCTTATAAGTGGTATTATGGTCTACGGCGTCATGCACTCTTGCAATATACTCCATTTCCAGTGACAGGGAGATCGGGGTTCAAATCCCGACTGGTTGTAATGGGGTTGCATATCCTTTACACTCTACCTTCCTCATCCTTAACCTCACAAGTGAAAAGATTCTGATAGTCCAGAAGGATAGTAATACTCGTACATGATTGAAAAGAAATTAAATTTGGACAAATAAAGTTGAATTATGTTGTTAAGTTGGTTCACTGTGTACATGTTTTGTTTGTTAAGCATGTATACAGGTACGTATGCATGTAATTTTTTATATTAAAGTGAGTGTTGGGAACGCGAGTCAAGGCCAGTATTTTTTGCAGTTTTTATAGCAAAACATTTTTTGCCAAGAGAAATAAAATATTTTTCCAGTATAGATATAGAGTTTAATTTTCTCTACATGTTGATATCAACATTTGTTGAATATCTGTCAAGAGCAAAACGGAATTAGATGATAAACTTTTTAAACGAAGATATAAAGTTGTCATTAAATTCCAGGACACCTTTGACAGTTATTCAACAATTTTGATACCACCATGTGAAGAAAATTAAACTATGTTTATACTGGTTGTGCGTATAACCCGAACGGGTAGTAAGACGCGGTGCTAATAATAATAAATTATACTGGTTGAAATTATCTGATTTATTTTGATCAAAAAATTGTTTTGATATAAAAACTGTAAAAACACTGATATTAACACGCGTCCGCTACAGTCACACTTTAATATAAAAAAATTACTTCTAGATTATAAAATGTTAACATGTATCAGGTAAGGTTATGAATAGTGTCAGTTCCATCAACAAAGAGTAATTTATAATTTTTCTTCTGTTTTATTTTCACTGAGATAATTACCATTAGCAACGCACATTAGCTGCAAGATAATGGCTATGAAATGTAAACAAAATGGTTCGATTAAAAGAAATATACTGAAAATCAAGTTTACTAAGAAAATATTTGAGCTCTAAAATATCCCCTTATTTAAGAGATTGAGATGCTATATTTCAATGTCTTATTAAAATCCGTAGTTAATATATACGACTAATGTGCATTGAAAGTTTTAAACTTCATTTCAAATTAAATGTTAAAATGCAGCTCATCTACTAGGAGTTTAATCAATTTATGTTATATCCAGTTAGGTTATACTGTTTTAGGTTATTTTAAACTAACTTTAACTATAGTTATCCGAAACGTTAACTCAGTCGGTAGCGTGTGTGTCCCGAGTGTGTAGGGTCACGGGTTTGATGCCCGGCATCGCCGAAAAATATATAATTGATGAAATGTGGGTTTTCCCTTCCTTAGTGATGAATTAATGGCTGGGGACTGGATGTTGTTTCTGTCCTAGTCTTAAGTTATATTACTAGGCATATGAATCTATGACAGGCCTAGCAAGCCGGTAGTGGAGAATATATGACTTGAATAAAAAAAACTGACCCAGGCCACAGGCTGGAAATATTAATGGATGTAAGTAAATAAATGTAAGTATAGTTGAGAAAAATACATTTAAATGGATCACGTTAAATTTGGCTAGGTTAAACTAGTTAGGTGGTAATTTGGGTTATATTAACCCAATTTGCGCTTGGCGAGTTAAATTTTATATCTAATTAGACTATTACATTTAAATCAACACTTTTCAGACGAATTATTGTTTGCAGATGAAAAATATAGTTGGTATGATTAGTTTAAGGAAAGAGAACTACCTATTGCATAAATTTTGACTATTGAAATGGCATATTTATCCAATCTTTTGACTCAGTTATGATATATTTTCTCATATTATACTATTAATGTTTTCCTATTTTACTTAACTAAATGTCTTATCTCCTACAAACCTGCTTATTTAGGGCTAAATGTCTTATATCAGTAGTTTTTTAAATGTAAGACCCCATAACCCCCTCCTCCGCCTTGAATATGACTAAGCTAACAATGCATAACAAGTAATTATAATAATAATAATGTCCTCCAGGGAAGACCTTGTTTTAGCAAGTCTAATCCAAAACAATATATATTGTTTGGTTACATGACCTCGTATAGCCTATACTTTTCATGTATCTCTATTTCACAATGTTGTAGAAGGTGATTTGTAAACATTAGTAGGCCTAATTGATAAGAACAAAAGTTTCCTATTGTAACTTTTGGGTGGGAATGTCCGAAAAACGTCTTAATCGTAAGTTAGTTTTAACATCAGCACCAGTGGCCCAGGAATTATAGACCAAGGCCGTGAAAATGGAAAAAAAAATGTTTCTTTAATTTTATATTTAAAATTTACATCTAAAATTTTAGACATAATTTTAATTATTCAAACACAGTTTGTTCTCAAGAAAGTATACTAACTGGTTTCAATAAAAAGCTATTATTGGTTTAAGCATAATATACCGTATTTGACCTAATAGTATCCCGGCTACTCTTAACAGCTCTAACTTTTAGCCAAGCTACTAATAGAGTCCTCAGCTACTTTTGGAGCTCCAGCTACAAAAAAACAACAACACGGCTTTCAAGATGCACCCGGTAGAAAATCTAGCCGATGACTGAATAATAGTGATCACGGTTATAGTTGAGTGACATGGCTCTTTTACAAAGTAAAAAGTGATAATTAATAGGGAAGCAGTGGCCACATTGTTTAAAGCGTTAGTCTTGTGTTAGACTAAACTTCCCATAGCAGGAAGTTCGGGGCTCAAATCTCGGTTGATTAAACTGAGATTTTTTAAAATGTTCTTCCACTATTAATTCACTTACACTTTCTCTAAATTCAACCTTCCTAGTCCCTAACACATTAGTGTAGTTAATACCTAGGTGTATATCCCGAACGGGTAGTAAGACATGGTTATAAAATAATCTAGAAAAGCTCAGCCATCAGATGAAGTCAAAGGAGTTGATTAACAAGGAGGGGGGTAGTAGGAAAATGGCGCATTGTGAGGCCCATGACAAATTCTCGTAATACCATTGTTTCAGCTACAATTAAGTCAGTCCAGCCATTAGTAGGGCCCCAGCTACCATCAACAACCTTAATTAAACCCCAGCTACCATCAACAACCTTACTTAAACCCCAGCTACCATCAACAGCCTTACTTAAACCCCAGCTACCATCAACAGCCTTACTTAAACCACAGCTACCATCAACAACCTTACTTAAACCCCAGCTACCAATCAACAACCTTACTTAAACCCCAGCTACCATCAACAACCTTACTTAAACCCCATCTACCATCAACAACCTTACTTAAACCCCAGCTACCATCAACAACCCTACTTAAACTCCAGCTACCATCAACAACCTTACTTAAACCCCAGCTGCCATCACGGCCCCAGCTACTGTTAGGTAAAATACAGTATATTTTGATAAATAAAACAATATTTTTTGTGTGCACTGCATTTGGGCTATCCGCATTTAACTACACTTATGGAGTGTGGTGGTGTAAGGTAAGATTTATATGAAATGATTTTACATTTGCGTGGATGGAGAGTTGAAAACTCTTTAGGAGAAGAACGTCAATACATTCGGCTTGGGTTCAAACCCTCACCTCCCTGTCACCGGCAATCCTGTATATTGCGAGAGTGACGAGCTACACCATGTGACCACCAATTTGGGTAACAAGACCCGCATCGGTGGTCGCGTGGTCTAACGCGTCACTCTCGTGTAAGACTGGAGACTGGGAGATCGGGGTTCGAATCCTGCTCAGGATAACTGAGCATTTGTTTTTTCTATATAACTCTAAAATCTCACTTCACTCAAATGCGAGTATATTTCCTCAAAATTCTACCTCACTCCACCCTATTCCACTATCGTAATAACCTTCTGTGACTAGCGCTGTTGCATTTCCGCTACAGCTGTAATTTAAAAAAAAAGTAATTAGGTTAGATCCTCTCCAAGTATTCCTAAAATATTTCCTGCTGCGTTGTATCGAACATTACAAAAAAAGTGTATTTTCTAAGATATGGGAGTTTTAACTGGTAGCATGCAGGAGTGTTGTGAATACGCAACGGCTCCAATAATGATGTAATACGTCTGGCTCATTGCCAACGTATGTTTAGAATAAACTAATGCAGTCATAATGTAGAACTAAGTAATCAGTAATTTTGTAATATAATAAAATATAAAATAATGCCTTGAAATATTTTATTATACTTTTTCTAAAAATAAGTTATGTTTTTGTAACAGTTTAGAGTTAGTGTAGTTTTTATTTATTTACAAAAAAATTACATTTATAAAAACACAGTAGGACTACTATTCAAATATGTATTTAATAATATTGCTTCAATAATACTATTATGTATTAAAGTATGTGTTTTTGATTACTATTTAGAACACTATAGGATGTTGCAAATATGCTACTGCGCCAGTCCTTATGTTATTTTTGATCCCCAGTCCCTGAAGGTTAATGGATGCGGATAGCCTGAATGGATCCTAGAGGCAGCGCTACGCATGCGGCTTTCGTCGTATGTCAAATATTCCAACTACTTGCCCAACTGTTTGTTGACTGAAGAGAACACATCTACACACATGTGTCTATTTGTCGAATCATGAAGTTAGCCATCATCAGGAACTTCAAACATTCGTGCTAAACATGGCGGCTGAAATTGATGGTAATTGTGACCAACAGAATGTTGCTATTAAACGTTGCTATTAAATAATCGATTTTCCTTTTAAGGTCGTAAGTATAACAATCTACACTAATTTGTTGTTGAATACGCTTCTAGCTATTATTAGCACCGCGTCTTACTACCCGTTCGGGTTATACGCACTTACGCTAATGTGTAATGGTAAGGCGATAGTGAAATGAAATGGAGGACCTACAGTCCACTACATGCACAAGTTGTGATTAATACACGTCTTGTCAGAGGTAAAGGAAGGGTTTAATATTTAATCAAATTTAAATATGCACAGATTGTGTTAAGGTGGAGATGTGGTTAAAGCGAGAAAAGATCAGTATTTTTGCAGTTTATATTTGAAAACTTTTTTTTTTGTCAAAATACATCAAACATAGAATTTCATTTTCTTCACATGGTGATATAACAGTTGCTGAATACCTGTCATGGGTGTCTAGGAATTTAATGACAACTTTTTATCTTCGTTTAAAATGTTTGTCATCTAATACCGCTATGTTCATGACAAATATTCAACAATTGTTGATATCATCATGTGATGAAAATTAAATTCTATGTTTGTACTTAAGCAATATTTTATTTATTTTGGCCAAAATTGTTTTGCTATAAAAACTGAAAAAAAAACTGACCATTATTCGCGTCACCTACAATCCCACCTTAAAACCATTAAAAGATTGCCCGCACCAGCGTTCACGTGGTCTAGGAACTAATCCCACCGAATACTTGATTGCCATTGACGGAGAGGTTCAGGTTTTAATCTTGACTAGGTGGACTTGGGGCAGTTTTTCCCATCCCCTTTCCACGTTTACCGGTCGACCTCAGTAGTCTTGGGGTAAAGTTCTTTCCTTAAGACACAATGTTCATGGGTTAAAACCCAGCTTTGTTCGACAAATTTTTCTTGAACAATAAGAAATCCGTGGCACAACTTCCTTCGGAGAGAAAGTGAAGCCATCGGTCCCATGTTGATTGTGGCATGTAGACGAACCCTGGAAGGTAAGGGAAAATATCTTTCCCGACAAATTGGTATGCTCTTTACTCTCACTCATTGAAATTCTCGTGTGCCAGAAAGTGTACATTAACTACTCCAAACAAAAAAATTAATAAATGCTTACAGGGCTGCACTTCCTTTAAGCTATCATCCTCACCTCATATAATATATCAAACCGTTAATAAAAAAAACCTCCTGTTTCAATGTCTGAACTAAACCAGAAAAATAAAATAGAGCACAATTGTTGCGCACACAAAAACGCGTGTCTACCTAATAAACGAGAGCTTTAAGAGATCTTAGCTTGATGCCATAGAGAGACTGGAATAAACCATGTTGGTTTACTTTCATCTAGGGTCGTGCAGAAATTATAACCACAATTATTACAACACATCTGCAGGATGCAATCTGAAGACTCTTCCGTCGACCTCGATCACTTTGTGAAGGCCAACTAGTACAAGTTTTAATCTTCTCTATTAATGCAATCCTGGTCAAACATCAGATCACTACGTCTACTTGGTGGGAGTATGATTTGCTATTACATACTCTAGGGAATTAGGAACTCGAAAGTTCATTGCCGCACTTCAAAATGTACGCCACCTAACCCTATCTTGAGCTAGCTCTACCCAGTTCACCTCATTGCACCCTAACCCTATCTTGAGCTAGCTCTACCCAGTCCACCTCATTACACCCTATCTCTATCTTGAGCTAGCTCTACCCAGTCCACCTCATTACACCTTATCCCTAGCTTGAGATAGTTCTATCCAGTCCACCTCATTACACCCTATCCCTATATTGAGCTAGTTCTATACAGTCCACCTCATTACACCCTGTCCCTATCTTGAGCTAGCTCTACCCAGTCCACCTCATTACACCCTATCTTGAGATGGCTCTACCCAGTTCACCTCATTACACTCTATTTATCCCTATCTTGAGCTAGATATATCAATTCCACCTCATTATTACCTATCGCTTTCTGGTCCAAAGATTTGCTATTTAAAGGGATAAAATATGAGAACTAAGAAGTCACTCATTACTTCATTTTAACGAGGGGGGGGGGGAATTATGCGATGAAAACATTAACATTTATTTTAATTAAAGCTCTAAGAAACAATTTATAACAATAGTACGTAATTTACAAATGTAAGATTATTATTTGTTAAGCCTTCATTTTTTGTAAATACTAGACTTATATTAAATATGTTTGTTTTGGGCTATTACTATGATGGTAAAGTAAAAAGCAATTTTTGGAGAAGAAATAATTTAAAATTCAGGTTAAATTAATTTTGATAAACTATATATTTATTATAAAAAAAGTTGTGTTTGATTAATAAGTCTAAATTTCTTTTACCAGATGTTATACAAGTTTTTTCATCAGAGCTTAACAATTAAGTTCGTCTTAAAAAGCGAGGGGTAAAATATCAAATTTGTATTCAATTTATCTTCCAACATAAAATGTGACGGAAGAATTTGTAAGCAGCTAGGGTCCGGGGTTCAATCCCCGGTCCCAGCACCGATTTATCTGATTACCAAACCCTCCTTTCACCTCTGACAAGACGTGTGTTAATCACAACATGTAAATGTGGGTAATGCCAGGCCTCCACTGTGGTTCGGATCTCACATTAAACTAAAGGTCCTCCACTTCATCTCACAATAACCCTACCATTACACATTAGCCTAAGTGCGTATAACCCGAACGGGTAGTAAGACGCGGTGCTAATAATAATAATAATAATAATAATAATAATAATAATAATAATAATAATTTGTATGCACTCTTTTTTTTCGAACGGTTTATTTTATGGTTCATTGGATAAATAATTTTGTATTTAAAATAAAGTGTGCTAGTTTTAACCATATTTTAAACATTTGAGATTAGTTATTAATACATTTTTGTAAATTCAATAAGCAAAGTATTTTAAGCAAATACTAACTTGATGGTTCTTGAAAATTTCATAAAACATTATTATTAATTATAAGTACAGCACGAATACACCGCGAACATACATGAGAGTTAAAAAAGAAATTTTCATTTTGTCATTGCCCGTTCAAAAATTTGCATCAATCCCAAATCCACAAATCACAACCAGGTATAGCTTATAGTATTGTTGACTCATTAGCTCAGTTGGTATAGAGTTTGCCTTATATACTTAAAAGTCTTAGTTTCGATTCCAGACAGCAACACTTCAAAATTGGAATTATTCCCTTTCACTAAGTTGTTGCGCTTAGCTCTGGTAGTTGTGCTTTTCCTAAAGAAAAGCTATGTTCTAAAACAAATTGCAAGTGGCCTAAACACTAGTTTCAAAACATAATAATTAAATTAAATCTTGAAGAATTGAAATTAGAAACATAATTCTAGGTTTGATACTAAAATCAATAAAACTTTTTTTTTCTTATATCAAGGACGTAATTAATTAAACCTTAAACTACACACAATTTAAATTAACGGAATATTTTAATCAACTTACCAGTAAGGTGAAATAACACTGGTTCATTCTGTTCCTGTTTTCCACTTCTGAAAATGTTTTCGAAAGACGAATGGATCCAACTATATTGAATATCAAGTAAACACTTGAATAACAATAGGTTACCCAAAAAAAACAACTAGTTAAAGAGGTCCAAAGCCTAACAGCTGTGTTTTAAAAAGCGAGAGTATCAAGTGAACTGAAATGCAGCGTGGAGGGAAATACGCACTCGCTTCCACAGACGTCCATTAGCTGGTTCATTCCGACTGGTCCCACAGTACGTTCCAAACAAGCAGCGTTCTTTGGAAGTTGGCAACCTTGAGAGGGTCTCGACAGACTGGGCCAAGACAAGTGCTAGAGTTAATTGACCACCGTCTCTCTATCTATAGACTTAATATCACTTTAATATGAAAATTATAAGAGTCAGTATTTCGGGAATTACCAAACTCCATGAACGATAGAGAGTAAACTACACTGAAATGATTCCAATCGTATCTGAGCTAGATGCCAATACTTTTCATGTCAAATTTTTGTGCCGCCGGTGACACAACTCTCTCTGTCCATTTTATTACCTAAACGAACATACCTGTTTACCAACTTCTAACCAGTAGAAATCTAATATGAAATACAAGATCTGGTTTGGGAGTTTAAATCTTAAAGGTTAGAAGTTTTTAGACATGAAAAAAGAATCAGCATTATTTTGGTCTTATTTACGTGACTATAAAGTACTATATATATGTTTGTAGTTAGTGCTTTATTTCCTAATTACATGGATTTATTTTTTATTTTTTTAGCTGGACTAGAATTATTATCACTCTAACAGGTCTGATATACCCATAGGGAAGAACAAGTGACCCAGTTATATTCCTGCAACGATTTCAACCAACATATCATTATTAATTTACATGTGTGGCTATTTTCCATGTTTTAAGAACATTTTCTTTGTACCTAACAGAAACTTTAAAAATTAAATAGTGTAATTGTCACATTTAAGAGTTATTTAATGTTCACAAATTACATCAAGACGATATTATTTAGTTTCACTTTCCTATATCCTTGACACGCAGCACTACTCTAGGCCATCAATACCCGCCCGCCCCCTCCCGCCTTAAACACACATATGCCCCCATGTGACGTCATGTCAGTCTAGATAGTAGAAACACTCTTCCTCTCGTTGAATAAACACACACACACATATATACTTTGATTTTCTTACGAAAGTAAATTTGGACCACCACTCAAAAAATTACAAATTTATTTTTTGCGGCCAACATTGAGAACATTTTATTATATTATTAATGTTATTTCATAGGTATTGATAAAATCTACCAAAATTGACAGCCTCAGATCACATGACTTGGCGTATGAATACGTGAAAGTGATTCTAGTCATCTTCATAGTTTCCAGATACATCCATTAAAAATAAAATTGGGGTAGGCCTATACATTTATATTTCAAGTCACTCATTGTGATATTTTTGTATTATGCTTTCTATAGGGTGGTTTGGAAACAATTAGACAATCCATGCCGGGGAAAGAGATGGACAACGTGCTGAGGTTTGTCTGACGTCCGGTGGAGCTCATCTGAGTTACGTTATCTTCAAAAAATTGAAAAAATTTAGCATGCATTTTGCTTTTATTTAGCTAATGGATATTTGCTTTTCAATTAAAGTGTTAGTTTTCAAGTTACTAATCGGCTAATTGTTTCGTCCCCACCCTGTAAAGGATTTCAAACTAAACCTTTCTTCCTTGATGGTGGATAGAAGAGGTATCCATATTTATTTCCTTTTTCCTGTTCAAGGTGATTCACAAATATCCTTTCTCCCTTACAGCTCAAGACATTTCTGAAATAATCCATGATATCGTAACTTAAGCAAATTAAAATCGTGAATGAAATCAAATGATGTGTAAATATTGAACATATTTAAACACAAATATTATAACATACCTGAATATATAATTGATTGTTAAAGATTATTTATGTTGGCATTAAATCTAGGATCTAAAATACATTTAAATATTAAAATAATTAACTATGTGTACAGAAGTGTGTAAAACGTTTTATATCACATAATCTATTGAATCAAATCTTATGTTTGGCTTACACCTAAATTAATTCACTATAAAACAAAGTTTTGTTCTGTGTCAAGATACGATGATGGTGTTTAAGGACGCACCGACCATAATGAAGCATAATAAATTATATTATTATTATTATTATTATTAGCACCGCGTCTTACTACCCTTTCGGGTTATACGCACTTACGCTAATGTGTAATGGTAGGATGATTGTGAGATGAAATGAAGGACCTACAGTTTAACGTGGAATCCGAACCACGGTGGAGACCTGGCATTCCTCACATTCACAAGATGTCTTGTCAGAGGTGAAGGAAGGGTTTGGCAATCAGATAAATCTGTGCCCGGACCGAGGATTGAACCCCGGCCCCCAGCATAGAAGTCTGACACCTTACCCCTAGACCACCAGGTCACCTAATAAATTATAATCTATTGTATTGTATTATATTGTATTAACACACTTGGGGTATTATCAACATCGTAAAGTTGTTCGACGAGTGCAAACAATTTTATCATTTCACATTTTAGCTTGTATCATGGTTAACTATTATACCCACGAAAATCACCGATTTTTTTAGACAGCCAATACAATTATTAGAAATAAAATATGGCTCTAAATTACTATTATGAAATACATGCTTGTTATATCTTTATGGAGAAGTCATTTGTATGTCCATCTCCACGAAAGACGAATTTAAGCTAATGGCAAATTTACTAGGTAAAGCATTGAAAATAATATATTTTCAATATATCTTTACTACATGTTATTTACTTTGGGATATATATATATTTGTCTTTCTAGTTTTTTGAAAAAACTACGATAACCATATATCAAAATTCCTAGCAGCTAGATTACGGTTAGAGCTAATGTGTAATACTCAGAATGAAACACTACGTTCCTGAACTTAAATTTCTGGTAGTTCAACAATAATAATTATTTAGAATCAAGGTGAATTTGACTATCTCTGGTCTTTTCAAGTTGTCCTTACAACGCAGGAGGTTCATCCATGTTAAGTTTTCATTTCATTTATAAGGTAATTAAAATCGTTTCAAACATTTTTAATGTACGGTACACTCCTCAGAAGTCTGCTCAGAAAATATATATATATATATAATTGTTACATAAATGATTATATATTTATTTATATATATATATATATATATATATATAACATTTTTCCATCAGTAAAATAAAATGAAAAGTGATAATACTCAATTAAACCATTTGGAGTGACAAACGCAGTTATTCAATTTGGAGCTCGAAGAATGATAATTAATATGAGTTTAATATCGATAGAACAGGTGACCTGGTGGTCTGGTGGTAAGGTGTCGGACTTCTGTGATGGGGCTCCAGGGCTAAACCCCTTCCTTCACCTCTGACAAGACGTGTATTAATCACAGCTTGTGAATGTGTGGAATGCCAGGCCTCCACTGTGGTTCGGATTCCACGTTAAACTGTAGGTTCTCCATCTCATCTCACAATCACTCTACCATTACACATTAGCGTAAGAGCGTACAACCCAAACGGATAGTAATGCACGGTACTAATAATAGTATTTCGTGTAGGCGTGCCTGATTCAAAAGCGGATTAAAGTACAAATAAACTAATGGGTTCCCTTAACTGCCAAAAACCATGGTGTAGCTAATTAGTACTACAAACCTCGTGGTATCTTTTTGCTCTCTGCTGCCATGTGGTATCCTACCATTCACCCCATACATCTTGAATTCTGAGGTTTACTAGCGGTATAAAATCGCTATAAGGTATGTTGACATTTTTACAAGTTATTAATTCAAACTAAAGTAATTGTTACATAAATGATTATAATAAATAGATTGAAACCATACTTTGCTTTTGTTCGTCCCCTTTTCAGGTATATGTGGTGATCTTAGTCGTCCACTTTTATATTAAATCGATATATTTATTTCAGTCCTAACGCCATCATTAAGAAATTATATGAGCGGAAACAAGTAAGACTATTAGATTTCAATAAAATAAACTATGGAATTGAGTGGATTTGATGAAAATATGTTATAGAGGAATAGGTGGAGTACTTTTGTAAGTGTGGCAATGAACTTTTGAGTTCCTAGAGCCATATAGTAAATAATAAGTGTGTTTAATAAAAGTACCTTTAATCTTACCGTTTATACTTAAAAGATAAAAAATACTTGCATTTTGTATGATAATAAAAGTATTAGTCTAGCAAATGTTAATAGATTTAAGAATAATATTTATCTACCATGTGTGTTTTATTAAATAGGCTAGTATTGGAATCCCGACACATGTTGATATATTTAGGGGTATTTGACCTATTAATTATATTTACTTGTGTTTTATTCCATAAACATGGGCGTAATGTAGCAACTATATCAAACGCCACCTTCAAACAAATTTGATTATTACTTCAGCTTCAGGTAAAATAACCCTTAACTTTTAATTTTCTGTGCTACTTAAGAATCCCTAAGGGAAATTTTAGAAACTCCTAAAAACATTTGACAGACTTTACTTCTTTTCCCTCTTTTCTTCCAATTACTTATTTTTATCACGAATGTCAAATGCAAACCCCTTTTAAATTATATTCCTAGAATGGTTTTCATTAGACAAGCTGCCACGTCTGTTCTAGAAATCTAAACTCGTTTATACCTCGGGTATTTTTACGCGTAGTAACATTAGCCATATTTCAGTAGCAAGCCTGTCATCTTCATCGTTTTCTTTTATTATTATTATTATTATTATTTCATTCACCAGGGGTGTGCAAAGCTTTCGAATTATGAAGGCAATCTCGTCGAAGCCCAAATCTCCTTTGCTTCGACTTAGACACCTTCGCATCTTCAAAAAAATTTCAAAGGAAGAGGTAAACTTGGATATATTATAGACAGATACCTACCTAAATCTGACTTTTTTTTTAATCCATTACTGTTTCCAGCCCGTGGTCTGGGCCAGTTTTTTTCCTACTCAAGCCATATATTTTCCAATACCGGCTTGCTAGGCCTGTCGTAGCTTCATATGTCTTATAATCGAACTTGAGACTAGGACAGGCTCAACATCCAGTCCCCAGCCGTTAATTTATCAATGTGAAGGGGTAAACCCACATTTCTTCAATAATATTTTTTTAAGCCATACCGGGAATTGAACCCGGGATCCTTTGCTCAGTAGACAGACACGCTACAAACCGATCTAAGGTGTCGGACTAAATCTGACATATTTCAACATATCATTACTTTAATAACAGCTACTAGACAGTATTTTAGCTAACTCTAGGAGGATGGGAGTTTACTACTTACCTAGAAGGACTGTCATCGGTCGATTTAACAGCTAGCATTTTTCTTTATATCTCCTTTTTTCAAACTAAACTATTTTTACTGTAAGGTACATGCCTTTAGCTTTTACTGTCATTAAATCAAAGCTTTCCCTAGCTTAAAAATGAAATACATGAAGTTCACTTATAACGCGGTAGTTGCGTTCCGACAAAACATAGCGCTATCGGAAAATCGCGTTATAGAAAACATTAGTTAAACGGGGAAATATTGATTTGGCGATAATAGATACTGACTAAATTAATGAAACAATACTTTCCTTTTTTTTTTTCATATATTTATTTTAAATTTTTAACATTATTTTATAGTTTACTTTTGTTATATATTATTCACATAGTGTTATTTGTATATCATAATGTTAAAACATTAAATAATCCTTTGACTACACGAAGCAGAATAAACTGTAAAGAAGAAAACAATTGTGTAGTTAGTTACCTTTGAGCTTAAAACAGACAGAGGCAGGCGAAATTACA
Organism: Timema poppense; assembly: GCA_902141375.1. Taxonomy (NCBI): domain Eukaryota; kingdom Metazoa; phylum Arthropoda; class Insecta; order Phasmatodea; family Timematidae; genus Timema; species Timema poppense. The sequence goes on from CABFOV010000704.1 coordinate 90,268, forward strand.
GCACTAGTGGCGGAGAAACAAGGTACTACGCGCAGGGAGTCACGAAGTGGTTGTATCGGGAACAAGTTATAGAAAAACTGTCTCTATTCCGCTGATTGCGTTATATCCAAGTCATGTAGTAGGAATACGCGTAATAAGAGAAATACCTTTAAATCAATATGAATTTAGGAAACATTTAATAAAAAGAAAGCTATACATATTTATAAATATCCAGGTGGTGTCTGACCTTGATGGGTTCTTTCTCAAAATTCCCGATACCATAAAGAGATGGAAATTGGTATAGTCTTTATGAAGCATGCCATATTTATTAAAAATATCTGAAACTTGTGATATCCAACATGTCAAATCCAATATGGTAGACGCAATGCATAAGTTGAGTTCAATTTGAATAGAAATTGGAGTAGTTAGACTGACCGGATAAAACAGAGCTGCTATTGGCTGGATTTGGTCACGTGACCACGCNAATTGGTATCTGGGAAGTTTGTTCCCCATTGTAAGTGGTTTGTATAACAAATTACGTCTGAACACATGGGATTGCCAAATGTATAAACAACAGGAGACAGACTTCAAACGGAATTTGAAATTGCTTCTGTCGGCAACAGACCTAACCCCTAGTTCAATAGAATCAAATATAACTTGGAACCAATAATTTAGTGCACGATTCTGAATTCATACAAATTCACCATTTCTCTCAAATAATCTAGCACAAATGTAATGCACATCTCCAGTACTTGGGTGGTACACAATCTTATTGCACTGCAATCACTGGTTCTTTAATTCATTAGAAGCTCCCCAACCTGGAAGGTCTTGTGTGTATTGCTTTGGATACGTCTAAAATATAGGTTGAAAATTGTGAAATGAGTGAAAGTTATGAAGCAATAAATACAAGTGAATGGCAGATTCTGCAATAAACACAAGCTATAAACAGGAAGAATATATTTAAAAAAAACTTGTCATGAGTTTCGGGACATGACAAACAACATTAGGCGTCACTGGTCAAATTGACCACTCACTATTCTTCAATGCAAGATGGACTGGTAACTGTATATTGGAAGGTACTAAATGTATGTTTTTTGGGGGAACCTTGGACACAAAATCGGATTAAAAGTCGTAAACCTTTATGACCAACCGTATTTTAAAAGAGACTTACCGGTCATAATGGCCGGTTCCGTCCTTCTAGTGTTAACAAAGACTCTCGATTAAAAGGTATCTATAATGTAAGTATAAATAGATTCAGATATACCCAAATAAAATAATATAGTAGTGTGATTTGTTTATTTCTCTAAGCCTCTCCCTTTACCTAAATTCATTAATGTAGAATTTAAAAATTAAAAGTATTATTATTTGACAACAATAAAAACCTTATCTTGGATTTTCGCTTTTTTTTTCGTATGTTTCAAGATTCGCTTGGTAATTTAAAATGTCACCTTCACACACCCCTACCATTCACTCTATCCCTTTTCCTTGCTATGCTCATTGTTTACCCTTAAATTGTGTGTATTTTGATTTACCGGAGTGTCGTCACAAGGGGTGATTATGTTCGGTTGTTTCCGGTGCCGGGTGGCGGTAGTGGCCGAATAGCTCGGAAGGTGTGGAGATACAGGGGCGAGTCAAACACAGGGAGGCTGCATCTCGCCAGTAAGGCGAGGCGTTCCGACGCTTCCAGACGCGTCGCTTGCTCATCCCCAAATTAAATATTTCACTGCTCGGGCCCTTTTTTTATGCACACACTTAAATGCTATATGTATTTTGTTAAAGGCCTTTATTTTGTATCTCTGCAACCCGTTTGAAGAAATGTCTTGGGAATCCATTGCATCAAGAGAATATCTTAGGTATGTGTGTTTGTATATATGTATATTTGTTGCTAAACAGATTGTATGACACAAATAATAGCCCAGGTCAGTGTTTGCCTTTATACTGCTTCCAAGTGACATTATAGTTATTTTTCGTAACTTCCGATCATTGACGATTTAACGGCTATTGGTAAGATATTGAACTTATTTTGAGGGTATGAAATACAATTTAATATAGCGTTTGTCTTCGTACATAATATATTTTTAGAGTAAACATAATATCTGTAAATCTTGAGTCGAATAAACATAATTGTATATTATTTCAAAATTACATGTAAATGATGTATAAATTAAATATTTCGAGTCGTAAACTATAGTCTAAATAAATAAAAGCATCTAAATAACCTTATGTAACTTTGTCAAGCTATTGCATTTTCTTGTGAGCTGATTGTAAAGCCAAAGTTGTTCGTGATATAAATCGTTAAAATCATGATTTAGGTATGATCTTAACAGGACGTGAATCGAACCCACTGATAGTCAATCAAATGCATTTTCTTGAGATTTAATATATTTTACTTCCTAAATAGAATTGGTTTTCAAAATATTAACTGAATAAATAGGCCTACTAAACTTAAAATACATATTGAGGTCAGGGTAGCACACTATACTAATAAACATTTATATAAACACAATGTATTGGCTCAAATCCTATCGAGGCACACATTTTTAGTTAAATAACCGAAACTAACTAATGATACTTAATTAGAAATACAAGCTTGTAAAATTATTAATCCCAAATATATAGGAAAATGTATAGACATAATTTTTTTTTTCATAATTAATATTTATATAAATCGAGAATATATATTATTTAAAATGTATATACATAGATATGTAAATAGGTGTGCATATATATATTTCTATTTTTGTTGTTTTAAATCAGGTTAACAAAAGAATATATTTTAAATTTTAAACTATTTGGATCATTGATTTAGACAATAATTGCTGCAATAAAATAGAGGCAGTGGAATTTGTTACTTAATAAAAAGAGACCAGTGCCTCAGAAGTAAATTAGGACTAACACTTTTTTTTTAGCTCTTTAAATTATTAAAATATATCTATAAAAATGTGTAACTACAGGACAGCAGTAAATTGTGAAATCTCCTACCCATTTTCATCTTATTTCTAAAAGAGTTTATTCAAACGTTTTGGTGAAGTAGGCTTATTTATTATTATTTACCACTATGTTAGTGTTGTTTCCAAATTACGTGCTTAAAATAGCAAGGCAAGTTGACGTATGTTTTTATAAGTTTGCTATTATATTATTTTGATGTGTATATTCTTAAAATATAATTGTATTTATAACTAAGTAGGGTAAAAACATAACAGTGTAGATGATGACACCGTTAATATCACTGACATGTAGTCATTGGCAAGATTATCCACAGTCAATTGATTTTTCTCCTTCCGGGCTGTTCTCATATTTACACCAATGTGACAGTGATGGCAAAGATAAAATTTAAAGAAATATGTACTTGAATCTGCGTGCAGGGAGAGTGGTAAACCATTTAGGAATAAACGTCTTAAATCGTTTATCTGGGATTAATCAATGCAAAACGAAGGGGGACTGGAGGACGCAAGCTAAGGGCTGCATTTTTTTCAGTTTTTGTACCAACATATTTTTTAAACAAAAAAAATTTCTCCAGTAAAAATATAGAGCTTAATAGTTTTCACATTGTGAAATCAACAGTTCTTGAGTATCTGTCAAGAGTATACTGTCATTAGATGGTAAACTTTTTAAATTAAGGGAAAAAGTTGTCATTAAATTCCAAGACACCTTTGACAGATATTCAACAACTGTTGATATCACCATGTGAAGAAAATTAAAATCTACGTTTATTCTGGAGCAATATTCTATTTATCTTGGTCAAAAAAGTTTTGCTATAAAAAGTGCGAAAACACTTATTTTTCATTCCAACCTTAACACTAGAACACACACGCAATAAAAATGAATAATCAACCACATCTCGCCTGCTGTCAGGGAATGTTAAACTAAGACTATATAAAACAATAATGCCACCGGTTGTTCTCTATGGGTGTGAAACGTGGTTTCTTACTTTGCATGACAATTTTTTTTTTTTTAGGATTCTAAAAAACAAAGTGCTTAGGAAGATATTTGGTCCAAAAAGGAATGATTATACTGGGTAGTGAAGGAGGTTACATAACGATGATGAGTTACACAACCTGTACTCATCGCAATACATTGTTAGGGTAATCAAGTCCCGTAGATTATGGTGGGCAGGACATGCAACGGGATTGGAAGAATCTAGAACCTTGTTAAGGGTATTTACCGGCAAATAAATGGGAGGATAACATTAGAATGGCCCTGAAAGAGATAGGGTGTAATGAGGTGGACTGGATAGAACAAGCTCAAGATAGGAATAGGTGGCCTACTTTTATAAGTGCTGCAATTAACTTTTGAGTGCCTAATGCTATATAGAGTAATATAGTAATAAACTACAAAGCTCAGATTCTTTTCCGACATAGTACATAATCAAAACATTGAACTATTTTTGATAGAAATACATTTCACAAGGGTACATGAGGTATAATTTTGAATAATTATAATTGCAATGATAATGCATTTTTTTCCCACTAAACTCGAATAATATATTTCCTTCGGTGTATTTTTTATAACAAAATATTTTAAATTATTCTTTGGAAGGATAAATATGCATTTATTATAATTTGTTTCAATTAAAGAGTCAGTTGTTTCAACTACGAAATGGAACTTACTAGGGCTGGATAATCATATATTTGTTGTTACAGAAACTGTCTAATAGTTTATTTTTCTTCAAGCTGAACAGATGTAGTCTAGAATGGAGCCGTAAGTCTTAATGTATATAAAGCACTGCGTCTTACTATCAATTCAGGTTAAACGCTTATGGACAAATACGCTAATGGGTTGGATAAGGAAAGTTGAATTTAAAGGAAGTGTATCCTCATTTTCGTGGAGAGAGAGTGGTAAACCAATTAGGGGAAATAACCCTCAGTACACCTGACAGGGATCGAATCACGATCTACCCGTCAATGACAGTCTAGTATATTGCAAAAGTAGCGTCTTAGACCGTGCGTCCACCTAAGTGGGTGATTCCAATTTTGTTTTTTTATTTTCTTAAGACCGGCTATTCAAGTTGTATATGAAATTTATGTGTTCATTTGAATATTATATTCGCAAATATAAAGGTCTCTCATAATTTATTGATACAGTTAATAGATGGAAATTATTTTTGAATTATTATTATTATTATTATTATTATTATTATTATTATTAGCACCGCGTCTTACTACCCGTTCGGGTTATACGCACTTACGCTAATGTGTAATGGTAGGGTGATTGTGAGATGAAATGAAGGACCTACAGTTTAACGTGGAATCCGAACCACGGTGGAGGCCTGGCATTCCCCACATTCACAAGATGTCTTGTCAGAGGTGAAGGAAGGGTTTGGTAATCAGATAAATCTGTGCCTGAACCGAGGATTGAACCCCGGCCGCCAGCATAGAAGTCTGACACCTTACCCCTAGACCACCAGGTCACCAATTATTTTTGAAGTCCTATGGGAAAGAAACTTGGTTGGAAAAGATAAACATTTGTGAGTTATGGTGGAATCAAATCAGGTATTATATCTGTGAAGAAAAGTTGTGTTTCAGGATGATAAAAACGGGGCAAACCTCTTACACATTAATTATGTTACCACCGCAACAATCCATAAGAGGTTAAAGGTTATACAATCCGTCCTTGTCACTCGATGGGAGGAGGTTAGAAGACCGCATGCGTCAGCCGCCAGCGACCAAGACTAGACTGGGGCATTGACCGTTCTAGACGCAGCAGTTGCGTTGCCAGCCCAGCTTTATTCCAAATATGTCTGGCGGTTTTTAGAATAGGTTTGGAATTGAACATAATTAAATAGAGGCTAGTGGGATCTAAAGTTATTTTGAATCTTACTCTGGATTTCATCTACTGTGGAAAAATAAGTTTTTTTAAATGCTGGGTTATTTTTTAGAGAGGGGACGCTCTAATCCCCGATTCCTCGAATTCCTTTAATCCTATGTATCCGAGAGATCCGAGATTCTATAATCTCGCAAAAAATAATTCGAATCCAAATATATAAGGGCCTTAGATTTAACTCAAAATTCAATTTTTCAGGAATTTAAAAGATTAATGTAACTAGAAAAAAATGAAAATTTAACTTCATTTATGTAAAAAATAAAAGACGAAAATCACAATTTTTTTTAATAAATTCTTTTACTTAAACCTAATTTATCGTTTAATCTATTCTTTGTTCTTAAAACATAATAGCAAAGACAAATAAAGAGAATAGGAATGTTCAGTGGTGCCAAACCTTCTAAAAAAAAAAGTTTTATTTGCTATGCTAATGTGTTATACAAAATATTTTCAATTTCTACGATTAGTAAATGAACCCACCAATAGGGTACTCAGACACAATTAACAGGTCCGTTTATTTAACTTTGATGAACCATGAATGACCACAGAATTAAAATAAGTAAATGGCTAAATAATAAATATATATTCTGTATTTAGATGAGCCATAACTTATTGTGTCACTGTATTCCAATTAATTTCACTTGCAAGTAAGGTTTTAATTAATTATACATTGTAAAGATTATTTCCTAATATTTCTTAAGTGATTATGAAATGAAAACTCACATATAAATATGAAGTTTCCTTTATAGCTGACATTAATTCCTGGTAATCAAACATAATACATTTTGTTAACAAGCTATTATTGTATTTATTTAAATTTGTTTGCTTTTTTAAAATATACTTTCCAATTTTTCGACAAAAAAAATTACTTTTGAAGATTCGAGGATTCAAATTTGGATTTAAGATTCGAAAGAAACTTTTGGATTCGGATTTAAGACATATAGAATTTGACCCATCTCTAGTTATTTTATTGATATTCAAATAATACACTAGATTTGTGGAAATGGAAATTTAGTTTTGCATTAGTAGTGCTACTGCTCTTTTCAAGTGGGTTCTAAAAGTATTTTTCTTATGTATGACTATTATCTCTCTTAATTGATTGAAATCTTTATCATATATATTTGTAATGTAACAATGTTTTATCTTGTGTCAGGGATTTCAGCAAGTCTATATATTTTTAGGATTTATTTATTAACTTCAATAATTTAAATTTGACTAAACTTTTATTTAATTTCTAAAGAGGCCTTAACTCCTATGTTTAAAAAAAGGATTTGAAAATCTAACTTTACTTAGTTCAAATATAGCGAGAATATGGTTCATTTCTGATCAATTTTAACGAGATTTTGGTTTTTTTAGTTGGCAGCACTGTGTAAAACGCAGTGTGTTGCACTCTGTATGCGTATTTCCTTAGGAGCTGCCGTTGTGTGCAGCTGCTGCAGCGCTACCGTCACATGCAACATTTTGCCACTTTGTTTACTTACAAGCATCAGCCATTTGCGATCATTTCCTACTGAGAGTAATATTTTTTGGGCTCTAGAAGTGATGTTATAAAACGCCAAGGAAGATAGAATATGGCAGCGGTGTCTAGATGAGAGAGACGCAGTAGGGATTTCCATTTGGAAACGAAGATGTCAGCTCTGGGTTTTTTAGATCATATAAGAAAGGATGTGTTGCTGATATTTCCATCAACTTTTCATTTTTACTATTGTAATCAACACTTTGGTATCACTCATCGTGGGACAAACAGATAGACTAAATTTTGAGTGGCTGCCATCTTGAAACAGATAATCAGATCAAAAAACCATTTACTATATATACGTAGTTTGGCTTGGATTCAAAGAATGTTCCTGCCCAATTTAGCTAACATTCGTCCATTAATTTGACAGTTATCACGTAAAAAAAATATCTGGACAGACACAACAAATATAAAATGGTCAAGTTAAAATACAACCTCGCTTTTCTCGGTCAATTATTTGTATGGAAACATTTTATTTCATCCAAAATTAGGAGGCGTACCAGCATTTGCGTACCCGCCTCGGTGACGTAGTTAGCTAACGCGCTAGTCGTGTTGAGCTCGACTGCCAAGGACGGGGAGATCGAGGTTCGAATCTTGGTCGGATGAACTGGGGGGGGGGNGGAGGCCTAAATGATTTTCCACTCTCCCTCCACGCAAAAGTGGTTTCACTTTTTCTAAATTCAACCTCCCTAATTCCTAATCTATTAGCGTAGTTAGTACTTAAAGCGTACAACTTGAACAAGTAGTAAGACGCGGTGCTAAAAAAAAAAGCATTTGCGTGAATGGAGAGTGGAAAACCATTTAGGGAAAACCACCATCAGTACACACGATAAGGATTCGAATCCCATGCTTGCTGTCATTGGCAGTATAATCTATTGTGAGATTAACACCTTAATAGTTTAGACTATACGGCCACAGAAGCTAGTATATTTCATAATTAAGCTTACTATACCTTTGTTAACATTAACAAGATTTTAAAATTTACTTATTATTTTATTTTTTGTAGTATCGCATCTTACTACCCATTCGGGTTACAAGCTTATCTATGCCTACTAATTACGCTTATGGTATAAGGTTGAGAAAGGTTGAATTTAGAGGAAGTGTACACGCATTTGCGTGGAGAGAGAAAGTGGGAACCATCTAGGAAAACCCCTCTCAGTACACCCAACTGGGATCGAACCACTTTCTCTCCATCATCTGAAGTCTAGTGTAAAGCGAGAGTAGTGTCTTAGACCATGCGACCACTGAAGCGGGTTGACTTAATTGAATTAGAGAGCGATAATGAACCAACTAATGGCAAAAACAATATTATAGAGCTCTCTTTGGGTAGCAAAGACATAGAAAGATGGGAGGAAGATTAGGGTTGGGGCTTAGGACCACCCTACCTGGAATTCGATGGACCCCCAGTGGGGGTTCATATATATACTCATTAAACATTTATTGGCTAAAATAGTAGAGTTTTCCGGTGGAACGAAAAATTAGCTTTCTACTCCTTTGTTGGGTAATAAAAAGAATGAGGACTTTAAACGTGATTGAGTTTGCCAATTCAGACGGCGATTGTGTAGCTAGCTTGTCTGATTAACCAGCATGGTCGATTTGATACAATCATAAATGAACATTTGTTGTGAACCTAAGCACTGTTCGCGGTAAAATAGGTGCCCAGTTTGCAACAATCAACGTCAAAACGACTAAATCTATTCAAATAGGCTTACCAGAACAAGGGAATATACTGAATTTTCTTTAATTTCCACCCTCCCACTTTGAGGATCGACCATAACGCCCATTGTTGAATAATAATTGGAGCGAAACTACTACCTAGCTGTTCAAGGGCCATTGTATTCCCTCGTTGTAATTATTTTTATTGACCCATGATAAAAAAACACTTTAGATTTCATACCTACATATTTTAAAAATGTAACGTATTTACTTATTTATAAAAATGAGATTGTATTATAAATGTGAAAATTTGCATTCGTTTGGTATAGTAACAACTTTTAGACAGAAAGGTATAAAATCGTTAATTTAGTATCCAAATCCACCAATATCGAAAGTATATAGTATGTGCAAAATGTGTATAATTTTCTATAAAACATGTCTTTATAAACGTCCTGATTTTCGTATAAATCACTCTATTATTAACATTAAATAACGAAAAGGAATTAAAAGTTCCTGGGTCTAACTCCGAGGTGTTTAATTCTTTTCAAGGGGTTTAATAAAACTTCCCGATTTGGAAGAATATTACAATTACGACACTTTGAATAGGCCTAATTTTCGTTGTCAATTTTGACAGTATATCTTGTAAAATATGTCTGTATTAGAATATGGCCGGCTACAGTATAGTGTCCCTTGCTTATATAATGAATATATTGTTTTATATAAACTAGTATATTCAAGATTGTATTATTATTATTTTAGGTATTTAACGTGCACTTTCTGAATTGATATAATCTATCAACACACGACTTATGATCAAACTTAAACCTAGAAAAGATACAACACCTAGCATCATCGGCCTGTGGAAGGATAAAATCATATTTTACTAAAATATTTCTTTCTGTCATGCTGGGAATCGAACCCGGGAAACTTTCAGTAAGCAGATATATTACCAATAGAGTTAATGTATTGAACCAAAAGAAAAAGTTCTACACTTTAAAAACTGACAAGAAGTACTAAACACGCCTTTCTAGGTTACCGATGATTTTTATTTTTATTTTTAGCACCGCGTCTTACTACCCGTTAAATTAATACACTTATGTACTAATTACATTGATGGGCTAAGGTTTAGGAAGGCTGCATTTAGAGAAAATGCACCCGAATTTGCATGGAGGAAAAGTGGAAAAACTTTTTTTTAACTACTTTCAATACACCCTACTGAGATTCTAATCTCGATCTCATCATAATCGGCAGTCTAGTATACTGCGAGAGTAGCGCCTTAGACCACGCAGCCATCGAAGCGAGCTACCAATGAATTAACATGCTAGTTTTACTACAACCTGAACCAGTTACCACATGGATTAAGGTGATAGACTCACACTGCACAGGGTTAACGTGGGTGGGCATGTAAAAGCTAGAATACTTATCGAGTTCATGTAATTTGTAATTGTTTTTTTTATCTCTCTCCCTCTCGACCTCTTAGAGAGAGAAGTATTGTGACCGTGAAAAAAAATTGAACTCGAGATTTTGATAAATGTCGACGTTTCATGACCCCCTGGAACCAAAAAAAGTGATTCTCACGATGCCGTCTGTCTGTCTGCATAGAGCCTAACCCAGTTTACCGATCGAACTGAATCTTGTTTTCTAGGGCCTGAATAAGGTTCCCCGAAGGGATTTTTTAAATTTGATATCCAATCTTAAAACAAAGAGTAGTTTACTAAAGGGGGAAAAAGAGAAAAAAATCTATTTTCTCAAAATACGCTCTAACAATTTTGATTATATTTTGTATCTTGCCATTGTATAACATTACAAAAAAATGGCAGTTCTCATTTTTTCATAAAATTTACTTCCGGGGTACTTTATATATGCGTAAATTTCCAATTTTTATAATATCTCCGCAACTATTTGGACTTTAAAATAACGTAACATTGTAAAGTTGTACTACTAATAAAAATAATAAATCTTTTATTTGAACTATATTTTTATAAAATCAATCGTTTCTGAGCTATAACCTAATATTTAAAAATATTATTAAGATATTTTAGTTGTGAAATTTTTTGTATTGATCTTTGGTGAATAAAGATGTTCCTCTTTTCCCACTGATTCTCTAACAGTGTGTATTAGAGTACAACCCGGACGGTTAGTAAGACCAGGTATTAAAAAAACCGTGTATACTATTTTATTTTTGCTATTTGATAAAGTATTTATGCAAAAACGTATATTATTTCGTTTCACAAATATTAGGAGTATTTAGTAAATGTCTCTATTTTAAAATAAAGAAGAGAGAAAGTCTGTGATGTGCTTTTTATAGTACCATGTTTTATTACATGTTTGGTTTATAAGCTTTTGTACTTATTACGCTTATGAGCTAAATATGAGGAGGGTTGATTTGAGCGTACCCACATTTGCGTGTAAGGAGAGAGAAAAACCACCCTTGGTACACCCAACCGGGCTTCAAATCCCAATCTCCCCATTATTGGCAAAACAGTTTATCGCAAGAATGAAACCTTAGTCCATTCGACCACTGAAGCGGGTCTTATCATAGTTTTTTTTAGCCCCACGTTTTACTACCGATTAGGTGTTTAAGCCTATGTACTAATTACGCTAATGGTTTAGGGATTATGAAGGTTTAATTTAGAGGAGGTGCACTAGCATTTGCATGGAAAGGGGAGTGGGAAACCATTTAGGAAAAACCACCCTCAGTACACCTGACCAGGATTCAAATTCCAATCTCCCTGTCATATATAGTCTAGTCTAACACGAGAGTAGCGCGTTAGACCACGCGGCCACCAAAGTGGGTCTAATCACTGTTGTTTTTCTGTTTTATCTCCAAACTAATTTAGGATACTTCCTCTAACGGGGTTATCCATAAGCCACGCTACGCTTTATTCGTACCTTTTTTTTATAGCCCCCTTTCACCTCTCATAAAAAAACAAGTATAAATTTAACCTTCCTCCGCCCGCCCCTCCAACCTGTGTTAATTAACTTTTTACATCAATAATGAATGTCATTGTTTCATAGCGAATCTTTTGAGACACTAAAAGAAGGATTCATATTTAACACAACTAAGTTTCGGTAGTTATCTATAACTATGTTTAACAACGGCGAAAATATGAACAATAATATTATTTATTCAACATTAGAATTTAAATATAAGATCTGTGTTACGTAACACTATGATGTACCCTTACACCCCTCAAGTGACACCATGTAGACATTAGATCTCCTCCCGAGTCCCAAACTGCCCGCTAAGATTAAACCGTTAATAGCTGTTGTGCCAAACGAACTAATTAGAAAAAATCCAGCTAGGGGGGGAGACCAGAATAAAGTCTAGAGTGATAAAATTCGTTAACGCCCTCGCCTGCCGTTAAACCTTATGGCGTACTGGGCCGGTAATTTAAGTCTTAGTGGTTGGAAGCTCGTGAACTACTAAGAAGAGAGCTTAGTCAGAGATAAAAATATAAACAATTTTGAAGAAAAAATTTATATTTTGGATGAAAATGTTGTGTGCAATCTTCGGTTACACAAATGCCATTGAGGTTTTCATCATATTAAAATTTAAACAATATTGGTGAAATATTTGTTTTAATTTAAATTCTTATGATATATTTTTGTTTTCTGTCAAAATGACTTTGTGCCACCCACGCTCATGATTGGAAAAATGGACTGAGCTTCAAGCTCGTCTAGTACTGTTCATTGGTGTTGGAGACGTTTGGGTTCGAATCCTGGTAAGGTGTTCTGAAAGTTGTTGTTTTTTTACAAAAATTAGTTTTCCACTTTTCATTCATGCAGCTGTGTATAGCTACTTCATGATTCTGCCTTCCTCATCCCTCACCCATGAGTGTAATTAAATGTGGATAATACGGACCGGTAGCAAGATGTGGCGCAAAATTATAATTAGTGTGTGCGAAAATTATAAGAATAGTCAGTAAATGTATGAAGTTTGTTGTTGAAATAGTTCCCTAGAGATAGTGTTTTTATAGAACTGTTAAATTTATAAGACTATGTACTACTTACATTAATTTGTTAGGGATTAGCAAGGTTGAATTTTGAGAAAGTGTACCTGCAATTGCGTGGAGGGGAGTAGAAAAACATTGAGTAAAAATCACCCTCAGCGCATCCGACATGGATTGAGCCCAGACCTCCCTGTCTTCGGCAGCCTAGTATATTGTGAGAATAGCCTATCCCTTTATAGAGCTAGTTCTATCCAATCCACCTCATTACTTCATATCCCTATCCTGAGCTAGTTATATCCAGTCCACCTCATTACACCCTATCTATCCCTATCTTGAGCTAGTTCTATCCAGTTCATCTCATTACACCTTAGCTCTTTCAGGTCCATTCTAATGTTATCCTCCCATCTGCGTATAGGTCTTCCCGATAGTATCTTCCCATTGGGTTTCCCAGTCAATACCCTGAACAAGGTTATAGATTCTCTCATTAGCACTGAATTTCTTGTCCACCGTAATCTGCTTGATTTGATTATCCTAACAATGTATTGTTATGAGTACAAATGGATGCTGCTCTTGATATACGTATTAATTAATGCATGCTACTTTCAACTATTAAAAACTATATTGGAGTGGAAATAAGTAAAAATAATACCGTCGAGAAATGCATGCTATGACTGAGTAGGTACATTGTTAACATATCGCCTATTGTCAAGAAATGTAAGGCTCAGAATATGCAAAGCAAATGTTTTATAGGTTGTTCTTTATGGGTGTAGAACTTGGTTTCTTATTTTATAAGATGAAACGAATTTTAGGAGTTTTGAAAACAAGGTGCTTAGGATGATAGGTTATTTGTTCCAAAAAAGAATAGAATATACTGGATAGTGGAGGAGTTTACATAACGTTGAGTTACATATAGTGTATTCATAACAAAACATTTCTAGGGTAGTAAAATCTCGTAGATTACGGTAGGTAGGACATGCAGCGTGAATGGAAGACTCTATAACCTTGTTCAGGGTATTGACTGGGAAACCCAATGGGAAGAGACCATTGAGAAGAACTAGACGCAGATGGGAGGATAATATTAGAATGAACCTGAAATAGATAGGGTATAATGGGGTGGATTGGATAGAACTAGCTCAAGATAAGGGCAGGTTGGCTTACTTTCGAGTGACTATTGATATAGAGTAAGTAAGTATGCTACTTTCGTAAATTAAAAAAAACTCACTTAGAAAACAAATTCGTATTTTTTGGCTCCTTTAAGAATTTTTAATGCAGATGAAATGTAACTTATCCCCATTTGTGTTGAAATATAGAATGGAAATAAATAAATAAGGAAAACCACCCTTGATGCATTCGACTGGGACTTGAACCCCGATCATCTCGTCATCGACAGTCCACTCTATTTCGAGAGTAACGTCTTGTATCATGCAGCCACCGAAGCTTCTCCATATATCCCTCGTCTTTGACCCCCTATATAGGTCCCAGACCAAGCTGGCCGACTCCTGTGTTTGCCTGCATGTGTGAAACTAAGGATGTGAAAAAAGTATCTATATTTACTAATATCGATATTATACTTTCGATACTAGTATTTTCACCCGATACTTTCACTGATATTAATACTTACACTCCGTTATCGGATCGGTATTGAAAGAAACAACATTTTTGTTATCTTCACTCATGCTGGGATTAAATGTTTACCAGGGTGGACTGTGGAGGAAGAACAAAAGACAGTATTTCTCAATTCTCACTCATTTTCTGCATGACGAGACAGAAACAACTCTAGCTGGTGTGGTAAAACCTTTTATAATATCCACTATACAATACTATCTATCGTACCTTTCAAATTCACATTACATGGACGCGAATGACCTGAACATACTATAATATGGTTAAATCATTATGATTTTCAGTGTTTTAATAAATACGAATATACAATTATTATTATTATTATTATTATTATTATAAAAAAGTTGAAATTATTACTTTAAAAAAATCAGATTAAAATTTCGATACCGATAGTTACAGTTATCAATACTTTTCTTTCGATATCAGTGAGATATCGATATTTTTCTTCCGATACCTTAAGTGAGTAAGTATCGATACTTCTCTTTAGATACCACATCGTTGACCTGGTGGTCTAGGGGTAATGGTGTCAGACTTCTGTGCTGGGGGTCCGGGGTTTAATCCTCGGTCCCAGCACAGATTTATCTGATTGACAAACCCTTTCTTCACCTCTGACAAGACGTGTATAAATCACAACTTATGAATGTGGGGAATGCCAGGCCTCCACCGTGGTTTGGATCCCACGTTAAACTTTAGGTCCACCATTTCATCTCCCAATCACCCTACCATTATACATTAGCGTAAGTTCGTATAACCTGAATGGGTAGTAAGACGCGGTTCTAATAATAATAATAATAATACCACATCCCTATGTGAGACCCCCTATGAAGCTCTATGAAGTTGGGCGGTTACTGAACTGCTTCACTACAACTTTAATGTATGTATGAGCGGAGGGACGCAAAGCCCATTTCCACGTGTATATGTCCTCCATTCTCTTCTCCCCTGAGTGTGGGTTGAGAGTGTCCTTCCCCGGAAATGTATTGGCTATGGGATCGTAGAGAGGAAAACTACTAGTGTAAAAGTTTCTACCTCTATCCAAGCCATTACATTCTTTCTCTTTTTGGTAGAACTGTTTCTTTATTGTGGTTTTACCTGGGGGTATTGTTATCCCCCTCCTCCACTACTAGAAAACATATATTTCTGTGTGCTCTGCTTCATCTCGAACATAGCTCTATACATTATTTGGCCTGTTTACCTACCCTTTACCCACTCCTCCTACCTCCGTGTAAATACCTACAAATAAAAGAATGCTATTTTGTACAATTGAGACCAAAAATCACTCCCGTGCTAACTTGTTTTAGCAATAGAACAAACATTGGAATGCCAATCATTCAATACAAATTTTAAACCCGCCTCGGTGGCGTAGTTGGCTAACGCGCTAGTCGTGTTGAGCTGCTCGACTGCTGAGGACAGGGAGATCGAGATCAGAATCTCGGTCGGATGAACTGGGGGTGATTTTCCCTAAATGGTTTTCCACTCTCCCTCCACGCAAATGCGGGTTCACTTCCTCTAATTCAACCTTCCCAATTCCTAATATCATTAGAGTAATTAGTACTTAAAAGCGTATAACCCTAACTGTTAGTAAGACGTGGTGCTAAACATTATTATTATTATTAATTACTATGCGGTTGGATTTTATTAAGATTGGCCATCAGGAAATAGGCAGAGAGATCGAATCTATCTGTAGGGAATTTCTGTCTGTGAAACGGACAGTTTGCTAGGGTTTCAAACTCCAAATACTTAATGAGATTGAAAATAAATACAATAAGCCTCACTTTTAAAATGCTTATGTATCTTTAACGTTGATAGTTGAGATTTACTACACTCGTTTGGTTGTATACCCCACCTAATCATTAAGCATCCAGGAGTATATGTTTGCTAGTCAAATATTAATCGAGCTAGGACTAGACTTTTGATGATTCTTAATTTCTAATGTTTGAATAATTCTGTAATAATTACGTAAGCAATCACTTATGTTTAATAATTAAGTATCTCTTAAGCTAAAGCTTTTGTTTAGTCTATGTTTCAAGTCTATACGTAAAGAGGATTTTTCAGAAGGATATAAATAGAGAATATCTTATTCGTACTGTTTCAAATATGCCCTTTCTTTGAAACCTAGGAAGACGAGTTGAGATTCATCCGAATAAGTTGGTCCCTAGGCTGCTTCATCTGACCTCTTCTCATGTTTAAACCAGAACATAATGAGTTTCAATTGTTCACACCGATCCTACAATTATAGCTAACAACGTTGGAAGTTAGAGTCAGTTCGTAGGAAAAACTCGTATAATCCATAATCCCAGCGTAATTTATTTGAAAATCACAGTAAATGTATTTGTTTACAAACTAAAGCATTGTATAAATTATTATTATTATTATTATTATTATTATTATTATTATTATTATTATTATTATTATTATTATTAGCACCACGTCTTACATATCCGTTCGGGTTATACGCACTTACGATAATTTGTAATGGTAGGGTGATTATGAGATGAAATAGAGGACCTACAGTTTAACGTGGAATCCAAACCATGATGGAGGGCTGGCATTTAACATATTCACAAGTTGTGTATAAAATAATAATTTATTAAAATATTAAGTTTTATTTACAAACAAGTATATTTCACATCTTCTTACAAATACAATATTTTAAATATTTCTTTTGGAGGCTAGAGCAATTATGTGTTTTAAAAAAGTACCCCCTAGAAACTAAAGCATTTAACAATAAAGAATTTTTCAAGATGATAACTAATGAGAACATTTCCTACAAGTTAATGAAACATGAATCAATATCTTTTACACCTCTCTTACAAAAACTAAAGCTTTTGTATATCTTACAAACTAAAGAATATAGACATAATGTTTGTACATATTACATACACTTTTCCGAAATTACTACCTAAGCCATACTTACTAAAAAAAAATGTGACGTAATAAGGAGAACTAATTGGTTACTTTTATTAATTTTACTAAGGGTTGTGAATATTAACAATCTCCAAAATTTATCATTTAGATATTTTCTTTAAGTATTTGGCAAATTCTAACTAACTGAAGCATGTAGACTACTAAAGATTGAAACAGTTTTAAATATCTAAAATAATATTAAAATTAAAATTGATTCGTTATTAATTAATTTTTGTTATAAATACGTAAACCACAAGTGGATAAAACTATTTTTAAATATTATTAAAATTCAAATTGATTCAACAACTATTTATTATTTTGAATTATTTAGAAAGCTTCAAGTATTTTGATTAAAAAATGTACAACAATCATCTATAACAATCATATTTACAGTGTTGTTTGACAATTTAGTTATTCAATCACAGAGATAAACCTAATATTAGGAATTATATTTCTTAGGCCAAGTCGGGATTCGAATTGAGTCACAGTTTAGAATTGAGAACATCAGTCATTATTTTAAAATAAGTTTTAAATAGCAGAACTTTCTATCATAAACTTGGTCCGAGAATGTTGTGACACAAAGTTTTTCCAAATATTGTGTTAGTTATTTATATTGCAAATTGATTTTCTAGATTATTTCACCCGCTGCGGTGGCGTAGTTGGCTAACGCGCTAGTCATGTTGAGCTCGACTACCGAGGAAGGGGTTTTTCCTAAATGGTTTTCCACTCTACCTCCCCGAAAATGCGGGTTCACTTCCACTAAATTCAACCTTCCCAATTCCTAATCCATTAGCGTAATTAGTACTTAAGAGTATAACCCGAACGGGTAGTAAGACGTGGTGCTAAATAAATAGTTTATTTCCTCACTGTATTCTTTCTATCTATCGATTTTATTCGTGAAACTAATTATAGTTACACGACAAAACACCTACCGGCCAGCAAAGAAACTACTGTCATCAAGAAACCTGTTTCTAAAGGCACTAGAGAGCAGTAGATGTAGCTCTGTGGGATAAGTCCTACTCTACATAATGGCCATAAAGTCTTGACACACAGGTAATACACAAATACAGTAAAATATACGTGTTTTACTACACAAAAGCATTAATATACATAAATAAATAATCTTAGGACATCTGCAAGAACTAACAGTTGTTATTATTGTGACTTCAGAAGTGATGAACGCTTGTGTTTTATAAAAGGCACTTTGTAAATATATATAATGTTCGGTAACTCATAGTAAAACTGCACTCATATATTGTTAAACCAAAAAAATACAAAATCCCCAGACACGTATATCCGGAAACCTATGCTAGTATCATTAAATTGTGTTCAAAGTTTCGCCGTATAGTGCCGGGATAGCAAAGCTGTTCAAGCATGTGTGTACAACAAGTTGCATAGGACTGTCATAGCTTCATTATGACTTAATACTAAGACATGCACAGCATCCAGTCCCCGCCCGTTATGTTATCAATGTGAAAGTATAAACTCATGTTTAATCGATAATACAGTTTTAAGCCATGCTGGTAATCGAACCCAGGACCCTTAGCTCAGTAGGCAGACACTCTACTGAATGAGATAAGGTGTCGGATTGTCTTGATTACTTGTAGTTTTAGTAAAAGTTTTGGAAATTTAGAAAATGTAAAATCTTTTGTTAATGTATAATATTGTGTTGATAATGACAATAAATCAGACATAGGCCTAACAGAAAGTGTTTGCATATTCATAAGGCCTATTTGTACTCGCAGATGATGTTGTGGGTGTTTATGAGCAGAATAGTCAATGTCATAAGGGACCCACTTTATACTTGAGAGATGTTAATTATTAATTGACTAGCAAGGTAGACTGAAATAAGCTCATACACACATACAACCCCCTCTCCTTCAGAAATTCTGCAAGCCCAACCCTATCCAACCGACACATTATAATACCACCGAGACCATACATACATCACACACATAACTACATTATATGTAGATAATACACGTAACACACACAAGCATAAAACGTACACATTAAACAACACAACCACACAAACAACATCATTACATCATCAACAGACCAAACAACACCTTACTACATATCTACTCACTAGCAAACCACCACATAGCACACACACGATCCCAACATCACTGCTCAAAACACCAATTACACTAATAATCACATCACTGCTCAAGACACTAGCAACACTTATAATCACATCACTACTCAAGACACTAACAACACTTATAATCAAATCACTACTAAACACACTAACAACACCAATGATCCCAACATCTTTGCTCAAGACATCAACAACACTAATAATCACATCACTACTCAAGACACTAACGACACTAATGATCCCAAAATCATTGCTCAAGACACCAACAAAACTAATAATCACATCACTACTCAAGACATAAACCACACTAATAATCATATCACTACTCAAGACACTAACAACACTTATAATCACATAACTACTCAAGACACCAACAACACTAATGATCCCAACATCACTACTCAAGTCACCAACACTAATGAACCCAACACCACCACACAAGATGCCTACAACTTCAACACAAAACATTCGTACAACACTGAACCAATAACACCAACAATCACAGCATCACTAATCACCAATCTCCAATACAATACTTCAATCAATAGCACACACGAGGACGGGGAGATCAAGGTTCGAATCTCGCTCGGATGAAGTGGGGGTGGTTTTTCCTAAATGGTTTTCCACTATCCTCGACGAAAATGTGGGTTCACTTCCTCTAAATTCAACCTTCTCAATTCCTAACCCATTAGCGTAATTAGTACATAAGTGTATAACCCAAACGGGTAGTAAAACATGGTGCTAAATAAAATAAAATAATAATATACACTACACCAACAACACCAACTTAAGATTACGTAACGTGCGTATTTATGATTTTGTCAAAAATCTACTGTACAATATATGAAGTGTGCGGCTTTATGAGGAATCCGTGAAGTGACATGTGACCTTCCAATGACGAAATGTTCCCCACCCCTGGTCTAAGGCGTCACTCTAGCGATATACTGGCTTACCGATGATGGGGAAATCGAGGCTTGAATTACGGTCTGGTCTACTGAGGGTGGTTTTTCTTAAATGGTTTCCCAATCTCCTACGCAAATACGGGTATATTACCTCTGAAATGCTTCCTTCTTTATAATTACCCCATTAGAGTAATTATCATACATGCTATAACCTGAACAGATAGTAAGATGCGGTGATGATTAAAAAGAAATCCTTAAAATACGGAGGGAACAATCGATTGTACAAGTGTTAGTTTTTCTACAGTAAATTATAAGACAAACATATACAGGGTGTATATTAATTGATTTCAAATATTCTAGGGGTGTATTTACATCAACCTAACATCGAGAAAAGTTAATATAGACAGAGGTCTAAACAGACTTAGTTTCTGGGCTAGGAAGAATTTTACTGTTAAATTAATAAGAAACTCAACAAAAGAAGTAATGCAATTATATAAGACAAATTTCAACAAAAACACAGGACAAAACATTTTTCTACAAATGGTGTCCTGCTTCTATGCACCCTCTGAGCCTGCGTTCCATTCTTTATCGCACTTTGTTGAATACATCAGGGACATACCTATTTGCTCACATTCATTTACAGTACGCTCTCTTAAAACCTCAATATCAGGAAAATGACTTTAAATTGACTTTAAATGTCCCCAGAGATGAAAAATCCATCGGGTTCAAATCTGGCGTTTATGCAGGCCATTCAATGAAACTCCCAAGACCAAACCCTCTTTGAGAAAAACTTTTAATAACTACATGTTTCTAAGCCCATGTTTATATTAACTTTCCTTAGTGTTTTCTCGATGGGAATATGCCTCTAGAATATTTTATACTAGTTAATATACACCCTGAATTAATAATTCAATTAAGTGAAAAATTACAGCCTGGGCATGGGGATCTGTTGTCATTTTTCACTTATTTAAAATATAAGCTATCAGGTCTGATTCTGTGGATAACCATCACGTATCAGTTTGAATAATACATGTGAATTAATAATATAGGGGTGACCTGGTGATCTAGGGGCAAGGTGTTGGACTTCTGTGCTGGGGTCTGGTGTTCAATCCCCGGTTGCGGCACAGATTTATCTGATTACCAAACCCTTCCTTCACCTCTGACAAGACATCTTGTGAATGTGAGGAATGCCAGGAGTTCGGATTCCACGTTAAACTGTAGGTTCTCCATTTCATATCACAATCACCCTACCATTACACATTAGCGTAAGTGCGTATAGCCCAAACGGGTCGTAAGACGCGGTGCTAATAATAATAATAATAATATAGGGCCTATTAATAATGTAAAATGTTTCAAGGCACTACTGGGAAACGAGCTAAGATATAATACCACCATTTACAGGTTTTATTTGTGTTATTTTCTTCAGTTACTGATGCAAGAGTTATCCAGTCCTACAAGCGGCAGGACGTTAAGAGCGAAGTAGGAAGAAGGGTGTGTCGAAAAGGGTCGATACCTCGTGTGACCCAGTGACCTCGCTCTAACAGCATCCCTCTCTAGCTCTGGATTCACTTCAACCCTCATCCCTTCACCCTCACCCTTTCGTTTGAAAACCCTCAATCTCTTGAACAAGTGCCAAAACATGATGCCATTCACTTGTTTACGAAACGATTTGTCCGAAACGATTACAAATCCTCTGATGATAATCATGTTTACACAGGTTAACGTATTTCAGAGAGGAAAGAGATATAAATTTAGTAGCAAAATATTAAGATGTATAGGTACAGTTAAATAAACCACTAGGTTGTTGCATTGATAACTAAGAAGAGGGAATAATTAATATAGAAACATATTGGATATTACACTATTTCAATTATTGCAAAAAAATCTCATTTGATAGAGTTAGTGAGTTTAAATATTTAAGGATTATTTTAACTAGTAATAATGATATTATATTGGAAATTAGGAAAATAATACAACTAGGAAATGCATGCTATTTCTCAGTCAGTAAGTTGTTGACATATCGCCTGGTTTCAAGGAATGTAAAACTCAGACTATATAAAACAATAATTTTAGCAGTGGTTCTTTATGCGTCTGAAAAGTGGATTCTTACATTACATGACAAAAACAAATTTAGAGGTTTTTAAAACAAGGCGCTTAGGAAGATATTTGGTGCTAAAGGGGATGAGGCAACTGGGGAGTGGATGAGATTATATAATAATTAGTTAAATACCCTTTACTCATCATCAGGCATTTTTAGGGTAATCAAATCATGTGAGTTACGTTGGGCTGAACAAGCTGTGCGAATGGAATAAACTAGACCTGCATTTAAGATATTTACTGGCAAACCCAATGGGAAGAGACCATTGGGAATATCTTGACACAGATAGGAGGATAACATTAGAATGGACCTGAACGGTAGATAGAGTGTAATGAGGTGGACTGGATAGAATTAGCTCAAGATAGGTATAGGTGATATACTTTTGTAAGTGTATCAATGAACTTTTGAATTCTTAATGCCATAGAGTAAATGGGTAAGTAAAATTATAAGCTATAATTATTAAATATAATTATTTATCTTAATAAATATTGGTGGTCTGTACGAGATTAAGGTAAAGGGAGATAGGCGGAGGACTAAAGAAAGGCAAAGGAAACTTTGGAAGTGATCCAATTTAATATTGCGGGTAGCTGTAATTAAAAAAAAAGTTTAAACGCAAAGCTAAAGAATATTTAGTTGGGTGTTGCCAAGCCCAAAAGTGTTTTATAAACAATCTAACATTTTGAGAGACAAAAAGAAAAAAGATAAAATACTAATTTCAGAGGGAATATATTTTAAATTTAAATTGAAAGTGAATTTATGTGGGCTGTTTTATTTACGTGTATCTTTTAAATGCCATTTGAGTGTATTATAGACTTAATTATAAACACGCAAAGTAAACAAAACATTGTTCTAAGAGTAAAAATTAAAATCAACTAACAATAAATTAATGTTTAGAAAGGCAAGGCTTTAATGTCAAAACGGGAAAAACTCCCATGGTTCCAGATTTGTTATGTAAATACTATTCTTAAAAACAAATCATTTCCTTTATTTAATGTGAACTTTATGAACCAACTGATTATATCAACATACGACTTGGGAGCTAACTCAAATATAGAAAAGACACAACACCCTACCCTCTGCCATTAATTCATCACAGTGAAAGGGGAAACCCACATTTCACCAATGATAAATTTTTCGGCCATGCTAGGAATTGAACCCAGGAACCTTAGCTCAGTAGACAGAGACGCCACCGACCGAATTAAGGTGTTTTATCATTTTTAATAAATACTAGCTGTATTGTTTAGCTATATTGTAGTATATTGTGCTCTTTTACATGAAATAGTTTTATTAACTATATGAGTAAAAATATAGTGTGTGAATTATATTTTATTTGAATATAGACCTAGGTGTAACTCAATATAATATTTGGCTTAGTTTAGCCTATTTTATCAAGCATTTGTAACTAAAATAAATCCTGGCATTTAACTTAAGTAGAAGTGAAAAGCTTCCATAATAATTTCTCAAGTACTAGACACCCTTCACTCCTTCCCCTCTCCTCTACCCCAAACTCCGTTTCTCAACCACTTCCCAATCCTCCTCACCCTTGTCACAACCACTTGACAGCAGTATTTGGAAACTCGCTGAGACCAGCTTCTTATCGAGGTTAATAGGTTTACCCTTGGAGTACCGCTAGAGGGGTAGGAATAATAAAGTAGTGACGACAATAATAAACACTAAAATAGCTATATACTATTCACGGTAGGAATTACTCTCTGAAAGGTCTTTTTTCCTACCAATATCCTACTATATAATAGATTTCTGGTAGGGTAATAGGCCTTTCAGAAAACAATTCCTACGGTGAACGGACTTTATAAAGTATTATTAATAGAGGAAGTGAAAGAGAATACTAATATTGTATCCATTCAGGAAGCATTTTTTCCAGTTTTATCGTGTTGGGAGTTGTTTTTAAACGTATTATAAGCACAATAACATCTGTAATTTATTTTCATTAAACGCCCAGTAGAAGGTTTGTAGAGGCTTAGGCCCAATATTACAATGTTACTTTTCTATCCGTTAGGGCTTAACACAAGGTTAAGTGATAACCTTTACCTCACATTTTACAATGTTTGGTTAGCGCTAATGTCCACGTAAAAGTGCTCATAAAGTTAACACGAGGTCTCTCTTCCGGTTAGAAAACATAACTTCCACATTAACAACGATAAACACTCCGCGCTAGTGTTTTTAAGGCGATTGTTATTATTAAAGTGAGATTAGATTAAATTCTACGCCTAAAAAAGAAATATATTTGGACACTTCATTTAACTACATACACAATTTTACAATTTTAATTCTCAACAAGGTCGTGTTGGACGCCATGTTGAATATCTCCACTGTGAATATTAAATAATTATTTCAGACAATTAATTTTAAATCCTTGACCTTAAAAACATATTATTTGACTCCTATTTATTTCATATACCGGTACACCAATAACAATTTGTTTGTATAATTTTTATAACCATAATGTCCGCCATCTTGTTTTAGGTTTTCAGACATAATTATTTTGAGATTATTACCGGTGATATTATTACTCTTAGCAATAACTTGAAATATCTCCCACAATTATATCATCAAAGAGACCGCAGGATGACACTTGTTCCCAGACTAAAAGTGGAAGCCACAATTTCAGAAAATGAACATTTTTTTACAGCAATTTATTAAGTTCTACAAAAAAAACTTTTTTTTTATTAAAATAATGCTTGGAAGAGTATCATATCAAAGTTTACAAATCTACAATAGCGAAGCTACAATCTTAATATAATTTACGTTATTCGGTGAATGTATAGACGCTAATAAGACAGGGCCCCCGAGAACCCAATGTCATACAAAATAAATGGTACAATGCACCTCCAAGACTTTGTCTCATTTTTAGCTAGAAATTTACTAAAATCTCGTAAGATTTGTGAATCTAAATAGTGTACATTATAGGAGAAACACTCCACCAAAGAGCATAAATGAAATACTTTACATTGCTACGGAAACATTGATAAAAGAGGAACATCTCTGTCTAACAAAGAGAATAGTTATCATTTTCAACTGTCAAAGAGCTCCATTAAATATATATATACTTATATCTCATAAATTATTAATTTAAAAAAAATATTTAAAATAAAAGATTTTAATTTTGAATGGTACTACAACTTTACAACTATTAAGTTGTTTAGTCTCTCAAATAGTTGCGGGGATATGATCAAAATTGGAAATATTTTCTTATGTAAATTACCATTAAAGTCATTATCATGAGAAAATAACAGTTTTCATTTTGTTTGCTATGCTAAACCATGCTCATCTATATAGAAAATTTTATCTAAATCATTAGAGCGGATCTTGAGAAAATTAATTTTTCTCTTTTTACCATTTAGTATAACTACCCTTAATTTTTAGGGCTGGTTATTTAATTCTAAAAACACCTTGGGGTGACATTAAAAACCCTTGATACGAAGTTTTAGCCCGATCAGTAAAATAGCTTCGGCTCTAGTACGAGAGACAAACAGACGGCATCGTGAAAACCCTCTTTTCGGTTCTGGGCGTCATGAAACTTCGACATTTATCAAAATCTCGAGTTCAATTTATTTGACGATCGTAATAATTATCTCTCCAATGGGGTAAAAATAAAGTAAATAGTTGTTGAGATCTCTCAGAAATATATCTTAAATTGTGGATTTGCACAAAAATCACAAACCTGATAAACATACGCTTGGCTTTACTACAAACCTTGTGACGTGGACAAGCAATAAAGTTGACTTGGACGATTTTTCACCTGAGTATATGGCTCGTCATTACTAAAATTGTAGTTAATAGGCGCGTTGACACTGAAATAGTCATTAGAGCTGGTATTAATGAATTTAACTTGATTACAATGTTTGCACATTATTTCGTGTTCAATATGATATCTGAGATGTATAAGGTTAGGACGACCACTCTTGTACACTTTTATGTAGATGTTACTTCAGGCCTGGATATAGTTTTTGGCTGAAGGGCTGCATTTAGAATACAAAATATATAGTAATGGGCTGCCAAATAAAATACAATTTGTTGGTAGAAATAATTTATTATGTATGAGAAAATATAGACAACATAAAAAAGTTAAATAATATAAAAATTAAGTTTGTGATTCTTCAATAAAATACAACTTAATGAGATAAATGAGATTTTGTAATATCTTTCATGTAATTTATTTAATGTCGGGTGCAAATGTGTTAGTGGAGTTCTTAAACTGTTTGTAACTATTCATCTGTAATGCTCGCTCGTAAGGAGTTTTTATTGAGATTATAGAAAATAATTGTTCAAATATATAGGTGAATACAAATATAACCAGCATTTTTTCAGAAAAATCTTGAATGTTTACGAATTTGTCAGAATCAAGGTAATTGTAAAACGAACATATTTCTTCGAAACGATGTAATTTTCTTAAATTTGGATTACACTGCAGGTATGTCATCTCAAGTTGAAGTTAACTCGTTGATTTGTGTTGATTAGAAAGGGTATATACTTCTATAGGGATATATTTCTTAACGCCGATAATTTTTAGCATTAATATTGTTTTTGAAAATATATATAGTTTTCGGGCCACATAAAAATACTTGATGGGCTGCAATTTGCCAAGGACTGTGTTACTTAGCTTGTCGCGCCTCTTAAATTGTATAGAAATAACCTACTTCTGGAATTCATAAAAGTTTATTCGAATAAATAGACAATATTTTTTACTATATTATTATTTTTTAGGCGATGTTAATGTCAAAAGTGACATCTGCATAACATCTGATTTGAGGTATGGGTACAAACTTAAAGACGTTACGTTTCTTATAAATTATAAAATACCTATCGTCATTTGAAAATCGCACTTATTTAGTTAAGGAATTATTATTACATTTTTTAGAAGTCTTGAATATTTAACCTTTATTTTGTTTGATCAGAAAAATGGAATTATCTAGTGCACAACTTATTTCTCTTGCTACATTTTAATTTCTTACCGTGCTATAAGATTTAATTAATTATGTGTTTCCTTTTCTTTTATTGTACAAAGGATTTTTCTATGTATAATAATAATAATAATACATACATACATACATACATACACGCCGTTCCCATACGAGTTAGGCAAAATACTGCATGTCGATGCACCGCCTTATCTCCTAGGGGTAGTGTGACACGGGCAACGGTATACTGGGGTCAAGGTAGCCTCTGAAGTAGAGTTAAAACAGCTCGTTCACACGACGAGGTTTTTCTACCTTATAGGTTTTTAACTTATTAGGTGGTGACCTGGCGGTCTAGGGGTAAAGTGTCAGACTTCTGTGCTGGCGGCCGGGGTTCAATCCTCGGTCCCAGCACAGATTTATCTGATTACCAAACCCTTCCTTCACCTCTGACAGGACATCTTGTGAATGTGGGGAATGCCAGGCCTCCACCGTGGTTCGGATTTCACGTTAAACTGTAGGTCTTTCATTTCATCTCACAATCACCCTACCATTACACATTAGCGTAAGTGCGTATAACCCGAACGGGTAGTAAGACGCGGTGCTAATAATAATAATAGTAATAACTTATTAGGTGGCAATTTAATGCAGTGTTCACACAATGCACTTTTTTTACCTTTAGGTTTTCTTTATCGAGTCACCGTACTCGTATACGCGTATGTATGCTGACTCTTCCATCCGCTTTCTCGTAAGATGGACGTGAATACGTTTCTTATTATGTATTGATATCGCAGTAGTCACCGTAAAAGAATCAAACTTACACATAAACTCAATATTTGCATTAAAAATGAGTTAAAGACAAAGAATATTCAATTGTTTTAAAAATCATTTAAAACAATAATTATTTTCATAAGAAATTTGTGCAAAATTTTGTCTCAATTTAAAGCCAAGATCTATCAGAATTTTAAAAAAGCAAAAAGTGAAAAATGATTTTTTTTTAGTATATCGCAACCTTCTCCCCATATAGTTATTATGAAAGAATTTAAAAAAAATATTTACCTAAATCCTGCGTTTTCTTTTGTTACAATTCCTTAAAGTTTTCCTTTAATATAACACATATTTCCCTCCATGCTAACTCTTTAAAACCCTTGTATTTGTATCAGTCCGATGTATTATCCCATATTGCATGCCACTCTTCTACATGTGTAAAGTTACAACAGTGGCTGGCCAGTCTTCCCTCAGCAACGTTGTGCCATAAGGTGGAAAAACCTTATCATCTAAACGCTCCCATTACAATATTGGTGCCACTGGCGACCGTTTAGGCTTTTTTTTTAGCGGATCACCGCATAAGGTTTCCGTTGACAAAGACTAATGTCAAAATTGACCTAATAGGTCATGTTACCTTATAGGGTCGCTGACCGTATCGTGTGAACACGCACATTTAAATTAATGCGCCATTGCAGCGTATGGTAAAAAAAACATATTCATCAAAACGATCTAAAGCTCATCGTGTGAACGAGCTGCATGAATACTGTCATGGGTGTGGTAGGTACCATCAAGGCAAGTAACCTTGTATACTCTAAACTGATTACCAAAAGAAACTGTGCAATATTAGCCTCAAAACATGTTAACAATGTAGGTCTATAGATGACGCTCCTGATGTTTTCCTATATTAAAATGGATTTGAATTATCTTTAAATTAAAAGCCATGTGATGTCAATTAGTCTGTGCAGAATTTTTCTCAAAATTTCCGATAAGGTACAAAGCTGAAACTTCGCAAGCAGATTACTTAAGGTGTGGCAGAAGGGAGAGCGAATAATTTTATAGTTTTTAGAGCATTAAATTTTTTTGGCTAGAATGAATCAAATATTTCTACAGTAGCAACATAGGTCTCAGTTTTCTGCACATGCCAATATTAACATATCTTGAATATCTGTCAAGGGTGTCCTGGAGTTTTTTCAAAGCTGTCTCCCTTTATTTAAAAAAGTTTTGACAAAATTCCAGGACACCCTTGACAGATGATATTCAAAATCTGTTGATATTGGCATGTGAGGAAAATAAGCTCTATGTTGCTACTGGAGAAATATTTATATTTAATTTGGCCAAAATATGTAGTGCTCTAAAAACTGTAAAATTATTCGCTCTCCCTTCAACCGCACCTGTGTTTCAGTTACCCCCAAGATTCTTAAAACTGAAATATTTTGTACGGGGGATTTAGCACACTGTGATAATGTGGTTAAAGCGTGGAGCCAGGAATTCAATAGATTTTTTGTGCGATTACCATACGGAGAACGTATCTAACCGCTTATGTTTAATATAAAGACACTGGAATAGCCAAAATGGGTGTTTTAGATATTCTGTTTGGTGACATTAAACTCTACTTTAAACTTTACCAAGCAACATTAGGGAGCGCGTCTTTCTCAGTAACGCAGAGAGTGTTTAATTTCTATATTTCTAAATAAGGGTCAGTTATATAATCATACATAACACCACACTTGAGGCATACTAAGTCTGACCATGAAACTGGCCCATTCAATTCTGGTCTAGGTAGGTGCCCTGTATTTAGTATAGCACCGCACTTGAGGTGTGCTAAGTCTGACCATGAAACTGGCCCTCAGTCGCCAACCGACCAAATAAAATATTTGTTTCAGTGGTACAGCGAGTCATCAATTGTCTGCTACTGCTCTTCTACCATCTCCAGATGGATCACGCCACCCTCTGGACGTGTACGAGTTTATGGAGGATGACATCCCAGGGAGCCTCAGTCGACGCGGAGGGTCTGCCCGCCATGGTAGAGGCCTTTGGGAGTGCCTCATCGGCTGCCGACATAAAGTGAACGAACAGCTAGCTAGAAGAATGGTCAGTTGTTTCATAAAGTGTTTTTTATTCATTACTTAGGGTTACTGTACTGAGTTTTTCGGCGATTGGTTTTACTAAGGACGCAATTACTTTCTGTAGCATTAAGAACTCAAAAAGTTCATTTCCGCACTTTCTAAACTACGCTGTAGGTAGTTAACTTTATAATTTTAACAGCGATTTTTCCCAACCTCTCACCAAACCACTGCTGGTATATTTTATTTTTAATCTGTAGTGAAGTATTCGGACGGGGAGTAACACATTTGACACAAAATAATAATGTAAAATATAAACATATTATAATTGTAAACATGGACATCATCAGTGGGATAGACGAATGGGGCAACGGGAGGACGGACACGTATCCACAATAATCTGCTTAAATCCTCTTAATGTCGTAAAAAAATAGTGATTTTTTCATTATTTTTTTTCCAAAAATTGAAAGTCTACGTTTGGAGCAATTCAAAAATCCTTAAGCCAGAATTGTTTATGTGACGTGTGGATTTAATTCCGTTTTAATATTATTCGTATTATTCATTTGGTACGAAATAATTTATATATTCTAATTTAAAGTGAAAATGAGCAATTTCTGTCCCTCCCAATAAATAACGGCTATGAGATTGTAAATACGTTTCTAATCATTGTTAAACACACAAACAAATTTATGTCGTAATTATGTTTTAAGTCTCACGGAAGTCTATAAAAGGACTCATTCTTACGTTAGTAAATTATATTATATTTTATTGTTTAGCCTTAGAATTATATTAATATAGCAGATATAAAACTATATTTATTTTAAACTGAGCTAAAGGCCCTTTTCGAGAGTCTAGGACAGGTTTTTTTAATCAACCAGTTTGCCACAAAGGGTCAGAAGTGTATCATGGGAGTTTGGGAGAAGGTGAAAAAGAAACAAGAGAGAAAATACTAATCTCTTTAAATCCATGATCAACGTTATTTTTTTAAATAACAAAATTGATTGCATTTTTTTAACTATTAAAATTTTAACAAAATCTTAGTACTAATTTTTTAAAATATAAAATTGCTCCTTAAAAACAAATAAGGGTGTGCCTTGAAAATCTTAGCACCTTGATCAATGTACCATGAATTTACAAATATTGAAAATCGCTGGTTTAAAACACTCTAGTGCATACATACGTTAGGCTGTGCCAAGCTTAGGTTTTCGTGGAGTATTTACATAACCTAGTCCGACACCTTAGCTCAGTCAGTTGCGTGTTTGTCTGCTGAGTTAAGGGTTCTGTTTTCGATTACTGGTAAGGCCAATAAGTTATCATTTGGTGAAATGTGGGTTTACACTTTTATAGTGAAGAATTAACGGCTGTAGAC
Source organism: Timema poppense (assembly GCA_902141375.1). NCBI lineage: Eukaryota > Metazoa > Arthropoda > Insecta > Phasmatodea > Timematidae > Timema > Timema poppense. Next base: position 121,936 of record CABFOV010000704.1, read on the forward strand.
TGAATGTTGTGCTTGTCCTAGTCAAGTTAGATTATAAGGCATATGAAGCTACGACAGGCCTAGCAAGCTGGTAGTGGAAAATATATGGCTTAAATAAAAAATCCGACCCAGACCACGCGTTGGAAACATGTATGTAAGGTAATGTCACATAAACTGTAAGCATCACAAAAAAAGTGTTTGGATACGTGGGCAGGACATGAAACATGAATGTGAGGTTCTAGAACCTTGTTCAGAGTATTGACTGTCAAACCCAATGATAAGAAATCGTTGGGAAGACCTAGACGCAGATGGGAGGATAACATTAAAATTGACCTTAAAGAAATTGGGTGTGTTAAGGCTATAGCTAGCTGAATATAGGGATAGGATGTAATGAGGTGGACTGGATAAAACTAGCACATTATTGGTTAGATGGTGTACTTTTGTAAATGCGGCAATGAAATTTCAAGTTCATATTGCCATAGATTAAGTAAATATTATGAATAATATTATCTTTATTAATATAATGCTATTTTTTGTCATGAGTAGTACGTAGTATCTACCTACGCAGAGATCCGAAATTTTAAAAATCATCAGCTACTGTGTACAAACGTGTGCACTTCGAAGTTGGAATTTTAAAATTTTTATTTAAACTTTTGTTTTAATCAACTGAAAACTGAGACAGAAGCAAAAGGGCGACGAGCAACGCAGAGCTTAAAGGCACTAAATTTAAAGTTACTTTCCCGTGCAATCATTAAACTAAAAACTTTTCTCCCAGCCAACGCCGGGTATTTCAGCTAGTTAGGCTAGTTATAAATGTAGTAAAATAGTCACGAGGAACACTTTCTTCGTTGTGTGGAGTTGATATGTCAATAATAAGATCAGACATTTTTTATAGCCGCATCTTACTACCTGTTCAGGTTATACGCACATACGATAATTACTCTAATGGGGTATGGATAAGGAAGAAATAATTTGAGAGGTAATCTACTTGTATTTGCGTGGAAGGAGAGTAGGAAACCATTCGGGCAAAACTACCCTCAGTATACCTGAACTGGATTTAAGCCCCGATTTACCCTTCTTCAGCAGGGCTTTCTAACATGAGAGTGACGCCTTAGACCATTCAGCCACTGAATTTTTGTTGTTGTTGTTATTAATGTATTATCTAGGTAATGAGCCAATGGGAATAAAATCTGTTTTAATTCAAACCCAATTTAATATATTTATATACATTCAAACTTGGTCGAGTACAGAGATAGGATGTTCGTCTTTAACGACCACGTTAAATGTTTTAAGGTGGAGCAAGGCGTGAGATTATACAACCAGCACAAACACCAAGCTGCCGTCATGAAGTGGAGGAATGCGCTCAAGAGGATAAGAAAACGAGATGACAAGTTCAACTTGATTGGTTATCTCTACCAGGCTTACATGGACTGGGGCAAGTACAGGTAGGGCAGAAAAACTCGCTCTTACTCACATAGATCACCCTTTGACACTTGCACTCCAAACGTACACTGGGCTTATTCTTTAAGATGGCTAGCTTTCCTTGCTTGCTCTAACTTCGCAGGGTTGCAAGATTAAGATTTTGTTATTAAAGCCAAACAATGCTAGAAAAATGCCTCAAAAAACCCAAGCCTATGATGATTATGAATCACAATACAAAAACTTCAGAAATTGGAAGTTTGAGTCAACAGTATATCAAAATGTATACTTTATACTGCGTGGATTCTAATTTCTGGCAATAAATGATTAATAACAAACCGAAAAAGACAGTACAAACAAACTTCAATATCCAAACAAACTTCAATATCCAAACAAACACTTAAGAAAGAAGTATTTCAAAAAGGAAACGTACGTTATTACACAATGTTGATTTGAATTAAGCACTGATGTTAGTTGGGTAAACTTAAGTGTGGGCTAAGTTTTTATTATATTTAGTTAATACATACAATTACAGCATTAAAACATATTTCTCAAGTAGGTAAAATATTAGACGATTGGCTGACTAACTCTAAATAATATTTACTATTAGTTTAACCTAATGTCCGGGTTTGCGATTCTACAAATATTGTTTGTACCGATTTTAAAAGAATGAAGACATGGGGACATTACTGTTGTCATTTTAAGGCAAAAACAACTTTTTTAAAGGAAAATTGTTTTAAAAGAGGATGATATGTAATTTTCGTGCAGCTATTCTAAAAATACCAGGAAAGGGCTAAACTAGCCAAATCAATTCTCTGATACTAACTAAACTGAAAAAAAAAGAGCCAGATTTCGAGAATTTGGCGTAAAAAAAGTTAAACTGGCAACCCTGCCACTAAGTGATGAATCCAACGGAGGAGCGGGATTCAGGATGTACCCCAATAAACCCCCCCCTAACCGCTCATCCTCACCCCATTGCGTAAAGAGTAGTCAAAAATATCGGAACCAATATCTAAATGTTGTAAAATGTGTCTGGCGCCTGTATACAGCTAGGCTTGAAGGAGCCTTATGAAGAACAATCAACCCTCCCCAACTCCCCAGTCACCCAGCACAGCCCCACTAGGCTTGAAGGAGCCTTATGAAGAACAATCAACCCTTCCCAACTCCCCAGTCACCCAGCACAGCCCCCAGAAATAGCCCCTGAAACCACCCTTGATTCCACTATGGTGTAACTTGCAAGATAGGGTCATAATATAATCGGCAAAGGTACCTTTCATGGTGAATGGTGTATACCTCAAGGCCGTTGTGGAGGAGGGGGAGGAGCTTTTGGGGTTAAAAAAAAGTTGACAATAGAAATATTGCCTTATTTACGGTTAAAAAAAAACCAGGACAATACAATTATTAATAACTATGGAAGTAAATCTTTGAGATTAGGAAACAACAAAACCTTTCCACCCTGAAACTATTCGAATGGGAGTTCTGAGAACACATAGCAAATGAGTAGCCAAAGATAAAAGAATAAGAGGGTGTGACTAGAATAGTTAGAGGAAGGCTGGGAGGGGGGGGGGCAGTTATCAACCCCTAACTGGTTGCAGTTTGGGAAAATATAAACAGCGGTAGTTTGAAAACAGCCTGTCTGAAGATAAGTGCCTGCCATTAATACTGTGATGTGTGAATGCGTCTAGTTTTGTGAGTTTAGTGTGTGGTGTAGACTTGTGTTAATAGATTATTGTGTAGATTAAATTGGTTTTCTTATCCTGGATGCTAAACTTGGTTATTTTAGTTAAATAACATTAAGAGAACAAAAAAAAGTCTCTTTTGGTTTTACTGGGAAGAGCCTTTTAGAAAATACATACATATTGGTTGGCGGTACAAATTGATAATATTTTACTATAATAGTATTAGTGTTATTTTATACTAATTAGTAATATATATCAAATGTGAATGCTACAGAGCACATGATTTCATTATGAGGTACATGTTTAAAGTAATCTATGTAACTGTTGAAAAAGTGTATTTCTATCTGAATCTGACTGTAGCTAGGGTTGTCGGAAAATCTGGGTTACTATCCGGGGCACAAAAAGTCCCAACTTCACCCACCCTTCTCGCTGCCATTGGTCACTCTTTTCAATACCTCTGTGGCTCATAGCTATTGGAGTCAAAATCTTCAATACTTTTGGTCAGGTTGGAAATGTCTTTATTTTAAAAGCGTACAATTTGTGACAATGCGGACAGGAGTCAATCAACCTTTTCTTCAAGCAGACATTTTTTAATATCCAACTTAATTGTAGAAATATGAAACCATCTATAAAATCGTCCAAATTAGATTAATGGCAGTGGAACCTTATTTGGTTGGAAGGGGGGGAGGGAGGAGACTATTAACCAAAAAGGAATTTTGAGGGACTTGTTTCCCTTCACCCAGGCCTAAAGAGTTCCGGGGCAAGCTTTTGGAAAGTGAATGTCACTATTGGAGAGGTCCCTACTTGCATGGAATCATTTTTGGAAACTAAAATCTTCTAGAATTTATTTAAAGTGGTCTTCCCTAGTAATTTTTTGAAATGTTGAGGCCCATATAAGAAATTTATAAAAGTCCTCCCCATATATATGTTTTTAATTCGATGCACTTAGAAGCTATTTGAAGGTTATTTTTAATTTATCATATTCAAAAAATATAAGAGGGTGGTGAAATAAATCTAAAGGAGGCAGATTTATTCCGGGAGGAAAGAATATTTTCATGGGGCTGTCCCCCGCACTTTATACCATTGCCACCACTCTTGCCTTTATTTGAAAAGTGTTAATTGTACATTTTCAAACTTGGAGGGAGGAGGTGCTATGTGGATTTCTAAATGTTAAGCAAATTGACAGTAGTTAAAGTATTTAATCCTTGTCATTAATTAACATATTATTAAGTCATTTAATAGTATAAATTTTTCTTTGACTTTGATAACACCCTAAACCCCCTTGAAGTTTTGGCCCAGATACGGCCTTGGTGTATCTATATATGTTTTACCTAGTACGTTAAGCACAAGTTGACAACATAATAAATAAGGCATAGGCATAATGAGGATAGTAAAGAGAAAGTGTACCATTATTAGAACGAAGAGAAGATTGGAAAATCACTCAAAGGAACACCGGCCAAGATTCCCGACTTTTTCCAGAGAGAATCTGGCGCCTCAGAAAACGCGTCCATTGATGGTAGTTGATTTTTGTAAAAACGTTCAAACGTGCCTCATTTAACTATCTACCAATTAATTGATTTTTTGTAATAACACACATACATATCTAGAGTATCGCTCTCATTCTTGGAACATTGTAATTTGGTTACGCCATATTTCCAAACTATATTATTAAGAACATGTCATATTTTTTTATAAGTTTTGACTAATATAAATGGTTTCCTTTGAAATTTCTAAGCGCAAATTGATAAACAGCACAAGGAAAATATTTAATGAATAACAAGTAACGCTTAGGAATATCTTTTTAAGGATTTTAGCAGGACATATATGTTTTTATTNACAGCCAAATGGAGACAGATGGTAAGTCCATGTAATTGTACTCGTTCCACGTTGTGACTCTGTCACATTATTTTCAATAGATCTGTGCTTTTAAGTATACAAAGTGTATGTATGCACGTTAGAGGATTAATCTTCCAAGACGTTGTCACTCATAAGATAAGCCATGGCCAAAGGAATAGTGTGGGTGAATAAATATATAGTAGGTACTGATTGAGTTCTTTGTACTTTCAATTAACACTGAAATGTACAAGCTTATCATGACTGGTTACACTATTGTGGGGCCGATAAAATGAGCCATACTATAATTGGTCAAGGTAGGTCTGTCACTTTTCAAAGTAAACTAAGAACACGTGTAATTTATACTTTTAAAGTATTTTTTTCATTATTAAACATGATAGAATTATTACTATTAATAATGTATTAATTGTTTATGACTTATACAGTTATATAAACTTTTTTTCGGATTTCTTCGAGTTTTAAATAGAGTAGTGACTTTCAAATTCTTCTGAAAAGTATAATACTTATTGCATTTGACCACTTAATAAAACTTCGCAGCTCGTTGCATGCCAATTCATATTTTTAATTGATGAATTTTCACTAAGGGCTGTGGTGGTAAACTCTAATAATTTGATTTACTTGTTGTGTCATGTGTATAATAGTATCGGAGTCTCGATTTAAAAGTATGAATGACCTAAACACAAGCTCCAAATGGGTAATTTTTGAACAGAACAAGTTACAACATTTTATCTTAAAGCATTATCGCTACTGCCCAAGATCTGCGCTACCTGTCCTGGCTCTTGGAGACGTAGGCTATTTAAAGGGTATGTTCACTCCTTCTTTCCTTAAAGGTAGTAATCTTGCCTTGAAGGATTACACTATGGTGGGGATTATAAGATAGGGCCATAGTGTAGCTCATTAAAGTAAGACTATCTTTCAGGGTGACTAAAGTGCTCGTGTGACGATTCAACCAACCATTTTAACGCTCAATTAAAAAATTATCTAACGCGCAAATTATATGTGGGTTTGTCCAATATTTTTGTATTCCTAATAAATAATCTCTTAGTTGTGGTTTGGATATTCTTACAATAAAATCGAATGCATACTTTTTTCAAGGTTAGTATTTTTAATAGCGTGTTTGAAAAATTTGGTTTTGGTTAACCCTTGATTACTCTTACTTCCTAAGACAATAACATTTAAACATTGATAAAATTGAATAAGTTTGTTAGATATATTAATGAAACACAATTTACAGACACTATGTTTATACAGAATGGGATATAAAGTGTTGACACATTTAATAACACAATCTCCTTACTATTTTAACTACTTGATGTTTTAAAAACTTAAAATAACAACAAAAGATTTGCAATTTTCTACATCTCCTTGGGTTTGTAATTATTTTAAAACAATGTCCCTGAGATGGCCACCATTACATACAAAACGTATGTGTATGTACTCTTAGAGGCTTCACATGACTTTGCGCAACGTTTCTTGATGAATTGCTTCAACTTCCACCCCAATTCTTTCTTGAAGTTCCTGAATTGTTCTTAGGTGAGTCACGTAAACATAACTCTTTAACATTCCTCATAAGAAATGATACGAAGCTGTTAAATTTGTTAAAGGTGGTGGCCAGTCGATGTCACTAAATAGTGAAATGAGGTGGCCAGGATACCTTGTGTGAAGCAAGCTCACATTGATGTTCGACCTTTCTAACCCCCGAACTGAAACTTAAGAGCACGTATACCAACACCCTGTGGTTCCAGCAAGATGGGCTAATGGCCCACACAGCCCAAACATCAATGGAGGTGCTTCGCCAAATGTTTCCTGGGCACCTTGTTTCGCGATTTGGGTACATTGACTGGCCACCACGCTCACCAGACCTTACAGCTCTAGACTTTTTTTTTGGTCGGGTATATTAAAGAGTCTTGTATAATTGACTCACCCAAAAACAATTCAGGAACTTACAGAAAGAGCTGTTATGTTAATTGAAGCAATTCAACAAGATACATTGCGCATTCATGTCAAGTTTCTAGGATCGCATACAATAATGTATTGCATATTATGGTGGCCATCTTAAGGACATTGTTTTAAAAATGAATAATTCAAGTGTATGTAGAAAATTGTCAATCTTTTGTTGTAATTTTAAGTTTAATTTAAAGCAATTAGTAGTCAAAATATTAAAGATTATATATATATATATATATATACACACACACTCACAAACCATTTTAAAGTAAGAATAACTGATTATTTTTAGATGATCAATAAAATGTTTGATATTCTTAAACATTTATATAAAATAATCAATAAGAGAATTATTATTATTTTTGAAGCAATGGCTAGAAAATCTTCAACATTATATTAAACTATAAATTCCTCTAACAAAGAAATGTATATGGTAGACGCTTTTACCACAGTGAATGACTGTATAGTAACAATCCTTATTTTTATTTCTCTGGCGTAATAATTGAGTGTAGTGTAAGAATAATAAGCTTAATTTATTGGAACAGTTGACTACACAATGAATATAATTTCTGGTAAAATTATTTGCTGCCTCTTCAACAATGAAAGGAACTTCCCTCATGTACCCAAATGGAATTTTCACACTTATTGTGTTGAAATGTGTTTGGTGAACTGTCTGTAAATAAATTGTGTGTTAGTGTCGAATCGTATATTAAATCTAGATGTGTTTTAAGAAAACGCTTATTTCATGTATATTTTTATGTTTTTATCGTTGAATGGAGTACATAGAAAGTTGAAGTGATTCGGTGATGGCGTTTGATTTTCAAAATATCTCAGGTTTGTGCATTTTTATTATTTCTAGAATGTTTTCATGAAATGATGAGTAGCCATTGTTATTATTGGAATATCTTATGATAGGATTAGTTTTTATAAATTGGGTCTTAAGAAGAATTAATATATGTCATATTATGGCATTATCAACTATAGGATGTTTATTCTTAAAATCATCTTTGTACCATGAAGAGTAGAAATCTGGCATTGTAGGCAATCATGAAATTTTACATTTTTTAAAACTCTGTCTGGGATATAAGACATGTAATAACACATATATAACACAAAGTGGAGAGCTGGTAGGCCTATATAATATCCCTTTAGACTTAATTTTTTTAAATGTAACTATTATGTTTAAAATATGTTTTATATACACGTACTAATTTTGTATAGGTTTTTGTTTTGTTTTATGAAGAACATGGAGCTGTTCCATGATGTTCACATTAAATGAAAAACGGAACGTTGTTTTGGATAAGAAGGCAGTAGATCTGGATTTAGAAGTGTCTCTGACGCAGAAGCTTAAACTCCGTACGATGTTTCTACAATTACCTCAACTGTTACATTAGATGCAGAGATATTATACGGTACTGAAGATGACATCCCTCAATGTCATATTAATCATGATGGTCATTCAGGGTCAAATGCAGGAGACATCGATATTGGTAATTCACTGCAACAGCTCTGCCCAAGTAGTTCTACATTCCAATGGAACAGACCAGGTAAATCTAATTAACTCTTATTTAATTTTTCTCCAACCTGTTTTCCACAAACACTGACTTGGCCAATTCAAGTCGAGTAAAATGAACGTATTCCGTATTTCTTCCATGCATTCATATGTTAACATATTGTCTACCTAAATAACATATATTATAGCAAAAAGGGTATCATTAAACCCGGCGGTTTAAAAGGTGAAGGCGTTTCTAACAATAATTGTGGGTACCACACACTGAGTATAATGTAAATATGTTTTTCGAATGATGTAAGTTTTTTTATTTCCCTGGTTAAATAAATTACATCATCGAATTAGTCTTTTATATTGAGAAATGTCATTATCTAAGTGGAAATGCAACAAAGTCTAAAAAGAAAAAGAAACTGTGATAATCTATGGAAGACTTAGTATCCGGTAAACTATAAATATAGATTGCTTCAATTTGATTTTTATCAAACAAATTATTATGCTATCGATGAGAACATAATAAGTGCAAGAGATGCACATCTATACAATGAAGTACACCATCCAATACTAACGGGGATAAAAAAAAAGTGTCACACCAGGGATTATAAGCATATATTAATTCATTTTTAAACTAGTGAAGTTAAAACAAACATACATACATACATAAATACCTAAACACGGCTTTCCCTTACGGGCTAGGCAAGAAACTATGCATAATATGGATTAAGTACGGAGTTGTTGTTTTTTGAGCTATATTATAGCTTAAAAACAACTCCGTACTTAATCCATACTCAAAAACTTTAATCGCACTTCCCTATCCTTGCATACTCCCTTCGCTTCAACAACATCCATATACCAAGTCATACATGCCATTTTATTCTTAAATCTCTTATGTTTTCCTTTTTCACACATTCATCTAACAAATTTAGCCACGTCTTACATGGTCTACTCCTTCCTTTTCCTCCACACACTTTACCTTCATCTTTTTGCTTCGTCGCTCGAGCCACACTCATCTTCTCAACATGTGCAAACCAACGTTAGACTTTTATTCACCGTTACTTATTGGATTCTGTTTTAAACCACACTCCTTCAGCACCCATTCATTACTGACATTGTGCATACGAGTTTTTCCAACACATATTTCTTAGATATCTCATCCAAACAGCATTAAGTTTGCTCTTATCTTTCTAATGACAAACACACGCTTCACATCCACTAAAAAAATGTTGGCGTTAACACATTTTATAAACTGCCATATTAGCATCTTTCGATAAAACTTCATTCTTTGCAATAATCTACATTTATCTATCGATTTCATCATCTATTCATCCATTTTTCAAAACATTCTGCCCAAATACACAAAATCATTCACTTGTTCTAGCAGTTTTATATTTACACTAAGTTGACAATCATTTACTTATCCGTCCTTAGTTTTGGATTTTTATACGAAGATCAATCTGCCTGTCGCTACATTTAAACGATTTAATGCCCTCTGCAAGTCACTTTCATTCTCAATCATTAATACGATATCAACTGCAAATAGCAGCCCTCTCATATTCACAGTGCCCATTTTATATCAATCACTTTCTCACAAGCATCCCACATACACTCAACCATGAATGCATTAAACAATCATGGAAACATAACACAACCTTGTCTATCCCCCTGTTCAATATCAAACCTTTCGATCAAAGTTCTATCCACTCTAACGTACGCCTTAATGCCATCATACACCGCCGTAGTTGCGTTTACTAACCACGAATTCGCCCTATATTCTCTCAGAATATTATAGAATATACTCCTATTCACATGACCGTACGCTTTCTCCAGATCAATAAATACACAATACACTTTCTTCCCTACTGCCATACAGTTCTCAATCAGTTGTTGCAATGATAATATCTGGTCCATACAACCTCTACATGGCATGAGACCACATTTCACACACCAAATCTTGTCCATGGATTTTTCAAGTTTCCCAATTGAAAATGAAACAAATTCTAAAAAGAAACTGTGATAATCTATTAAAGATTAGTTATCTGGTAAACCATAATTATATATTGTTTCAATTTGATTTTGGTCAATCAAATCATTCTGCTATTTTTTATTTTATTTTTTATTTATTTAGTACTGCGTCTTACTACCCTTTCAGATTATACGCTTAAGTACTAATTACGCTAATAGAAAAGGAATTGAAAAGGTTGAATTTAGAGGAAGTGAACCCGAATTTGCGTGAAGGGAGAGTGGAAAACCATTTAGGAAAACCACCCTCAGTTCAACCGATCGAGATTCGAACCTCGATCTCTCCGTCCTCAGCAGTCGAGCTCAACACGACTAGCGCGTTAGCCAACTACGCCACCGAGGCGGGTCATTCTGAGATTGATGAAAACACAATCAGTGCAAGAGATGCATATCTATAAAATGATATACACTATCTAATACCAAAGAGGCTGTAAAAAAAGTGTCGCAATAAGTATTATAAGCATGTATTTATTTAATTTGAAATCAATGAATTTCAAACATACTTCCTGTAAATTTATCTAGGAGATAAGTTTTGTCTTGAGCCTTACTCAAACATTAAAATATTTGTGCTGATGAATGTAATGTCATGACTTATTCAATTGCTGACCAAAGTTTTAAAAATGTTAAAGAAATATTTTGTATATAGAAACGTTAAAATACTTATTAAATTTTTTACCTAAGTAATTTATAAAATAAGTCAAAATACTGTAACTGATATATTCTGATTTTACCATTTCTGATGACATGAAAAATGGGAAGATATATTTTTTAAAGTGATTATTTAGCAATATTCACAAATAGGAGGGTAAAAAAGGTCCTAATCCAGTGCCCTATTTCAAAAGTTTATAGCAATATGTTATTGGGTGGTTTTGATTAGTTTAAAGTCTTGAAAATGATTGAAATTTTTTATTTTTTGACTCTTGTAGCAATAATAAACAGCTCTACTCCATACAATACTGATTTAGACAGAAAAATATCAAAGTAGTTCCTCTATTTCAGTTGACAGGCCTGTATATTTTAGCGAACCATCTTATTCTATATAAAGAAAAAAGTCGATAAAGGAGGCTTATGTATGGTATCACCATTGGGCGTGAAATAAATACACTAAGACATTCTGAACGGTCTAATTTTAAAATTACTAAGCAAGATATAGGTCAAGACTTACTGAAAGAGTAAATTGATGATGAAAACGCAAACTTCAACCACCCTTAAATCTAGCAATACTCCCTTGACGGATTACACTATAGTCCTATATTATAATCTACCACATAGGGAAAACGCGCAAAGTAAGTTTGCTATCTTTCAGATTTAGCGAAGGGTACGTACATTAATTAAATCCTTATATTGTGATAAAAGCTATATATCTAAAGATGAAGAAACGGGGCAACTTTACGCATTCATTGAGGTAAATAAGATTGAAGGAAAGTAACCATTTTCACACTCCGTCAACAGATAAGGATAGCTTTAATGGTGAGTGATGTTAGCTGAGCAGCCAACAGTGACTAAACTAGTTACAACAACATATACTGCCACATGAAATAATATCGTTAATTATAGGACCTTATTTAGAATTGAGAAGTTAAATAGCTAGTCACAATTAATGTCTGAAATGAAAGGTTTTTTCAAATTCAAACTCTCATTTATATCTTTACTGACGACATTTTTACCCTAACATGTTTTTTAACATAAAAGTTTGTTTAATATTACTGCCTAAATCACTCAAGTCTTGTTTAAATTTTGACAAACCCCGTCAAACCCTATTTAAGAATATAAAATAGAAATAGAAAAATATAATCCTATATTAATATACACAAACACAAAAAATGTAATGCATCAATATAAAAATTGAAAAAAAAATCAAGATCAGAATCTCTATCGAGTAAGACAACAAGCAAATTGTATATACAAATATATGTGAAACATATATGAAAAATATAATCAACACTCAATTATCTTTCTTCCATTCCTATCTATGCATAACTCGTATTTCTTTCCCTCCTAACCAATTTTTTTTTATATAAATTGCAATATTCTCTTAACTTTTTCTTCATTTTTATATTTAGATTTTTTTTAATAATCAGAGCCATATACATTTTACCCGCCAATACATCAACATTTAAATAGACAACTTGACCAAGCAATTTCAAGCCATCTTGGGGACGCTGGGGACAGATATGTGTATTAATTTAATTATTAGTGTATGAGATTAGTACACATAAATTGCCATGTTCATAGAGGTTTACTTTAATTTGAATGGTTTCACGAAACTAAATTAAGTATGTTTTTGGTCAAGCATGCAGTCTAGGGAAACTTTGTGTATTTTCATATTTTAGATAAATAATAATAACAATAGTACTAAAGTTCGAATGCACGGGAATTGGTAATACGTCACTACCACTTATTGTAAAGTGTTATATATTATACAGTCGTACACAAAACAGGGGGTTGGAAGTTAATAGATTTGTTTTACTCCATTGTAAATAAAATAAAGCTGAACAAATATTTAATTACTAGACGGTAGGCCAGGGCCCCCACTCTGAACTTAATTTGGAAATATATCTTCATGTGGCTGCCCAGAGGTAAAGGAGATGCATGTATTGAAGTTCTCTTTAAGTAATCTAAGGTTGTTGAACATAATTGGGGTTGTAGGTGCTATGAATTTTGTAAAAATATGTTAAGCTACTAGCTTAGGCATTGAAGAGGAATTAAAAGAATCATTATTAGATATTATTTTGTGAGTAAAGGGAGTTGAAACCCCAAAACACCCCAATACATTATGGACCTGGTAGAGGCAAAAACCACACTCTTGTAGAAAGTGACTTATCGTGAAAGGTACTTAATGAGACATTTCGACGACTACTAAAATTAGGTCAAACATAGGAGACATATCTCCCAAACAACTTTCATCGAAAACATTAACAACATTGTTCTTCAGAGTTTGCACTAAAAGTAACTAAGAAATTTCTAGCATGCCTATGATTATTATGAATTTCTTGTCCAGCATCAACTTTCATAAATCCTCTGATCTTGTCTAAATATAGATAGCCTCTCGATGGTCTAGTCGTGTAATTTTGAACCCGGAAGGAAATAATCTTTTCCGCCACAAAAGTTAGTTGGTAATAATAATAATAATAATAATAATAATAAATAATAATAATAATAATAATAGAGCGCGTCTGAGCTGCATCACTCACGACAGTTTGTGGAAATTTTAGCCAGAACTAATATACTAGTGCCCAGGGGACACCTGAACCTACTAATCGTACATCCTTTCCGTGGAGGCTCTTTCCATGTCCCGGTGGTATGAGATAATGGGGGTTGTGAGTGTGAGATTGTGGAACCAGTGTGAATTCTTAAACCTTACTTAAGCCTAACCAACCAAATCTTGATGATCGTTGGGGTAGTTGACCTTTCAGGAAAGTACCCAAGCCACCAACTGAAAATAAAACCTTGGCTCGTTGCCAGTTACACTTACTACTACACCACGGGGTCAATTGAGATAGTTGGTGATCTTGATCGAGGAATAAGACTAACACTATGGTGTCAATCCAATAAATAATAACATCGTGTTTCTCTAATCAAGATATTATTGTCACGTTCAATAGCGCTCTCCGTAGCGTCTTTGATAAGGACGCTCTAACAAACCACACATATGCTTATATATTTTCAAAAAGTTTAGATTAATGGTATAATTAAAATAAATATTTAGTTAAGTCATTTTAGGGTGAATTTTGTTGATGTGATAAAAGTATTTCTCACAACCCAACTGGTTGATTTGGACAATAAATGATCTGTCATAAATATATTTATCAGTACTACCATTCAAATGAAGAATCTAGATTATTATTTATCAGTAATAAATAAGTGTATTTATAAATAGCATGCCTTGGGGTATTTTCGGGACCAAACAATTATTTCCCCATACGGTCAGAAAATATATTTTAATTGTCTACATTTATATTCAATGTATTGAGTTTGTCGACATTGAATTTGAGTTGAGTAGTATAATAAAATTTGTCAATGGTAAATTATGTGGTAAATTTTATGATCATGACACAAAATCTTTTGATATTATAATTCCTAAAATAAGAATAGTGTTTTTCTTTAACTTTTGGACCAGCTAAATTATACATTGCCTCGTGCGACGCTACAATCCTTTTCCTAGAACATAAGGAGATAAAGGGGCTGTTGAACATGTAGAGAAAGAACACATAATAAGAAATACATAACAATTTACAAATGTATTAATAATTTATTTTTTATCTAAAATGTGGAAAAGAATGTACGTAGTTCACAGTCAAGGAAACACCAAACACTCAGCCTTATGGGAGTTTCACTGGGCTCCTTGAGGTTAAATCCTTGGGCACTGGAGAGTGCTAGCTGCAATTCTCGGTGATCGCAAAATTTTCAGGAAGATCAACTCACTTTCAAATTGTTCGTTGTAGAGGACACTAGCTGAAGAGCAAGTTTCCAAGGATGGCAGTTAGTTCAATCCCCCACACACACTTCAACTCACCCTCTTACCCCTTTCAATGAACAAACTTTCACAGACAGGAAACTAGTCGACGGTATTTGAAAATTGTTTACAACTAGAAAATTTGCAAACATTCACTTGAACAAAAAAGGAACATTACATTCTGAGTAAGCACGTTTGGTGGGAAGGTACGGGAGTAGTTTATAAGGAGGGGTCTGGACTCTACCTGAACCTAGCTTTGTGAAAGCCGGTTAATTGATTCTAGAAGTCGATTTTGTCTTCTCTCTGCTTAGAGTGAACTATTTTAAAATGTCTTGCTTGACAGCGATGTTATCAAGTGGGATTGGACATTATGATCCTTGTGTTGAAGGACTAAAGCTTTCCCAAGGAGCTTTATAACCCGGAGGCTGTGGGTCTGGTGTATACCTTGTCTTGACCTAGTTATAATTTGAATAAATAGTATTAGATCTAGGATATGTGTGTTTGTCCGTGGTCTTCTAGGCAAATGTTGTTGCTGTAACAAAAATATTGACAAGATGTTTTTTATTAATACAGCCTTATTTACTGTTAAATCATAACAACATTGACTAGGTAGCTTTTTATTTATATTAAGTAGTGATGAGAAAGATCTTAAGGTATGTAAAGGGTTTTGAAAAATAACTTTGTGAAAGTAGGAAAGTGTTGTAATGGTTATTATTGAATTATAGTATTTTCTGTCATCTTTGTCATGTTGTTTATTTGGCTATAGAGATTTTGATGAAATGTCAATAAATATTCTGTTTTTTTATGTTAAAAATAAAAAATAGCATTTAAGAAAACACATACTTTCTTTGCGGGAAGTTTTCCAATAAATAAGAAAAAAAATGTGTATATTATCAAAAAATAAACATATTAATAATAGTTATATACTTTATTTAGTTTAAAGTACCTTTATCAACATTATTTAGCATATGCTTATTAGGTATCCTAAAATCAATTTTGTTTAAATCTATTCTATTTTATCGTGGATAATTTCTCCTCTAAAGCGTGGTTGATAAAAGAGAAATAAACTATATTAATCAAATCTATTTTTGCGTGTTATATGATTGTATAGACTTTGAAAGCTAATACTAAATACCTATATGGATTTTTAAACTTTAGAACTTTCTTTTAATAGTTCACAAGCTATGATTAATTTATAAATTGCAAATAATAAAAATATCTAACTTAGTCTTTTTCGCATGTACTAATATCTTAATAAGAGATGCAAATGTTTCATATGTCTTCTTAAAAATGGTTACAGAACAAAACTATCAGTGGAATCGCATTACTTGAAGGAATTTGGTCACATGTCCTTTACTTAAGTTTAAAACTATAGCTAAGAACCAATATTTTATTAGTTTTGTTTTAAATATCATCCATACCTTACAAATTTTACGTATTTTTCTATAAACTACTAGATAAAAAATTTAAATGCTATTTAAAATTCTAGTATTTAGTAGGCCCAATTGAAGTGTTTAATTAATAAAGATTTATTTATGTCAAACTCTAATAAACAGTTACATTTATGATTTTTTTAAATAGGGAAAAAATCTAGGATAATATATCACAGATCAGATTTGACATTTCAGTCTCTGCTATAGAAGTTACACCAAATAAATAGTGGACAATTATTATTCTTATAGGATATTAAATCGTTTAAGTATTGGCTCAAATGAATAGGCTCTGTTTATTATTTCATTTATCATACATTTATTAAAGCTATATAAAACTATTTAATTCGAAGATCTTCATTATGATCCAAGTGTTTGGATAATTTTACAGGCTATGAACACACATCAAAATGTTTTCTGTATTATTTCAGAAATTATATTTATGTTCTCATTTTTTTAACTTTTGTGTTAATATTGTTCTTGTATATTTATACCTTGGAACTTGTATCGAATTTTTGGAAATAATAAAGACAGTTAAATTAAAAATAAAATGCTTTCGGCTATTAATTTATGTCTGTTGAACATTTTAGAAAGGGAAGGTTTGTCCATATTCTAAGCTTGTTCAAAATATGCTTTGTTTTTCTTGCTATAAATACAGTATTATAATTAAACCTAAGATGTTTGGGCTCGACAACAATGTTTCAAGATGAAGAGAAATACTCTAGATGTGTTCACATTTTCAAACAAGAATTAAATTTTGATGGAGAGAAACCCAATAGGTTTATATTGAGTGAAGTATAGTTCAACTTGGCCGATATATCTGGCCTATTTGTGAAAATAAATTAAATAATGTAGCATAAAACAAATCGAACAAACTTTACAAAGACTACAGAAATTTATGAAATGCCACTATTAGCAAATAAGGAAGACCCGTAACGTTACTTAACGGTAAGTGATCTTACATAAACCAAAAGAACGAAGGCACTATTTACTAAAACACACAATATATTTTAAATCCTAGTTATTCTTAACAAAAGGTACAACATAAGCTATACTAGTTTATAACTGATTTTCCAGATCACATAAAATAATTAACACCGTTCAAGCAAAGGTTAACATAATACGAGTAAAAAAGAAGTTATATTTATCGATGTTTTGGTTAATGGTGTATTATAAATTATTAGTTCCTTGTTTGGAGAAGGGAAGGGCTCTTCAAAAATATTAACTGAACTTTTTTTAATGAATAAATTTGAAAATAACGCCTATATTTAGGTAAATGAATATAATTCAAAACACAGCTATTTAGTGAATTAGTATTTAAAATTAAAATTTGAGGATGTAATTAGTACACAATAAATTGGGTGGCCCATTTACATTGAGCTCTAAAGATCACAAACAATATATATGTGTAGGAATTGTAAAATGTGTTAATCAGCTACGGATAATATAAAGTCTTATGAACATAAACAGAAAATAGCTATTATTTGAACTAGAATCTTTGAATGCATTAAAAAAAACGTTTTTCCAAAATACCTTAGCAAATTATGGTAATTTTATATAAATAAATTCAAATTCATAGAACTTATCTGATTGAAGCTACGTGCCTATCTTTCTAGCAATAAATTGATAACGTATTGTGATTGGAAGGCTAAAACCATAAAGATTATTACAGCTATCCTGCACAAAGAAATTAAGACATCATAGATTATTACAGACAACCTGTACACCGAAATTAAGACAGCTTAGATCATCACAGCGTGTAACACCGCCCTTAGTCTTCCCAAAGAATAAGGCTGGTGCACAACAAAACTAAGAATAATAATAATAAAAAAGGAAATAATAATTGCAGAGGAGCCAATAGGATAATCACAAAAGTAAATAAACCGTACTCAGGTCTATTCATTTTCTGTTTCCCTGAACTCACACTTCAACTATTTAGTAATTTAGATATTTATATATACTATGGTAGCCTGTGAAGGATATAACATATAAAAATTTAATATAAAGAAATATGTCAGAAAATAACATTTTATTTATTGATATTGAATAAAGAGAGGTTAGATATTAAACAGTAACAAACATTGGTATATATATATAAATCTTACAACAAAAACAATAGTTGCGGGCGTTTTCTATAGCCCTAAATTGGATAACATTCAGTATAATGGAATATTATAAAAGATTTCCCCTAACAAGTAGTATAGAATATTACCAAAATCCGTAAGTTACTAATATTTCCTTCATGACAATATAAAACATTCATGCCGTATGGGCTATAAGTTTCTGCTATTTCTTTCTCATGACAATACAAGTTTTTCCCGCCACGCAGGCTATAGGTTACTAACATTTTTTTTATAACAACGTAAAACTTTCACGCCAGATAAGCTATCAGTTACTAATATTCCTTTATCGTGACAATATAAGATTTTCCTGCCACGCAGGCCAAAGGTTACTAACATTTCTTTCAATAGCAACGTAAAACTTTCATGCCAGATAGGCAATAAGTTACTAATCTTACTTTGATAACAATGTAAAACTTTCATACCAGATAGGCAATAAGTCACTAACATTTATTTGATAACAATGTGAAACTTTCACGCCAGATAGGCTATAAGTTACTACTCTTACTTTCATGACAATGTAAAACTTTCAAGCCTGATAGACTATAAGTTACTAATATTTATTTGATAACAATGTATACTTTCACGCCAGATAGGGAATAAGTCACTAACATTTATTTGATAACAATGTAAAACTTTAATGCCAGATAGGCAATAAGTTACTAATATTTCTTTGATAACAATGTAAAACTTTCATGCCAGATAGGCTATAAGTTACTAATATTACTTTCAAAACGACGACTTGTAAACTGACAATATTAATATCACACGAACCCTGATGGGGCTTCATGCCAAAGAAAACTAAAATGAAGATAAACATTATTTACCACGACGTAACCTAAAGATGAAAGTATCCCTACATTAATATATTTCAAGTTGTAAAGTGTTATTAAATTGAAATATTAATTTGCCAAACGGAATTTCAATATACAACAGACGGAACAGAATTTTGTACCTTCTAAAAACATCCTGGACACCTATGTGCGTCCGAGGACAAGATCATGACAAGAGTAGCTTGTTCATCTGGACTACACCATTATATACAATTATTCTAGCTCCGAGAGGGGGAAGAGGGGTAAACAAAACAACGGCAAACACAAAACAATGAAGAGAGGGAGGGGATGAATAGACGACGATGGAACACCGGAGGAGCTGGTAGATTGTTCTAGGCCAAATGTTTTAACACATAATCACATTCTTGCGCATGCGCGCCACACTTTTCCCAACATGCCTCGCGATAATGCACAGTTCAGTCTCGCATGATTTCCACTCACTTAGTTGGTCAGTTAAATTCATTGTGGCATGTTGTTTATGTGCGGGGAGTACGTTAGTGAGTCGAAGCTGCAGAATGGGGCAGCGGTGAGTTTACTCGTTTTACTTCCTATAGTGTCCAGTCTTACTTTTTTGTTGATTCACTGTTGTAGCTTTTTGCTAATAGACGCTACAAGCTAACCTGCACAAAGAAATTAAGACATCATAGATTATTACAGCCAAACTGTATGTATAAATTAAGATAGCTTAGATCATCACAGCTATACTGCACAAAGAAATTAAGACGTCATAGATTATCACAACTAACCTGCACATATAAATTAAGACAACTTAGATTATCACAGCTAGGATGAACAAAGAAATTAAGATATCATAGATTATCACAGGAAACCTGCACATAGAAATTAAGTCATCATAGATTATCATAGCCAACCTGTACATAGCATTAAGACAGCTTAGATCATCACAGCTAACCCGCACAAAGAAATTAGGACGTCATAGATTATCACAGCTCCCCTGCACGTAGAAAAGGCATCTTAGATCATCACAGCTAGCCCGCACAACGAAATTAGGACGGCATAAATTATCACAGTTAACCTGTTCATAGAAATTAAAACATCTTAGATTATTATGCTTACCTTGGAGATAACACCCTAAAAATATGTAACTTTTAAACTCCTTGTCAATTGTATGCCAGGTCTTCTGAAACTTTTATTAGTGTTAAATGTTGTAGATCATTATTAATATATTCGTATTTTCCACATTCCCTTAAAGATACGAAGTGAAATATGTGATTTTACTTTGAAGATACTATTTTATAACCCAGTGTAGTTCCTACAGTAAGTAGTGATCATGTAGTCAGAAGTAAATACATAATTACATTTTTTGCACATTTAGAGATATAGACCACTTTTTTTTAATGCACAAGTATTTAATGTGTTTAAAAGTTAAATTGAAAAACAAAAATTTTCATGAATTCAGATTATTATATTTTCTTTAAATTTGTGTTCAACACTGAATTTCATTAAGAGAGAAATTAAAATATACCTATTACTTAAATTCAAATAATAAATTACATATTAATCTATTTAACTTAAAATATTTTATGTGGATTCTCCACGTCTTCCGGTTTGGTCGTTAGCGCATAAACTACTTCTGCATACAGGATAATTATGAACCCTCTACCCAAACTTTGGTGGGAGATATGGTTCACTAAAACAAACCTTTTTCATTAATTTGTATGTTGGCAGACGTCACCATTTGGTGCTAGAGGACGATGTTAAGTGGTGCGTCAAGTGCTTATATTTTAGCGTCATCATTCGTAACGTGGACTTTGTGCGTGTAACATGGAAAATCTCACGAATTCTGAGATGGCTGACCTGCATCTAAAGTATGGGGCTGGGTAATCTTTGAAAATGTACGGCAATCAATGCGTCAACACTGCCGGGAATAAACTACTTTTGGCGTTTGCTTCTTTAAGCCTTTCATTTGTGTACCGACAGCATCCTCTATCACCTAAGGCCGCTACCCACGAGTGACATGTGTCATCTTTGCAGTCGCGTCATGTGACGCTGCTTCTCAGCATTACTTTGATTCGAATGATGGAGTTCACACAGGACGCGAGGTCTGGCGTCAAGTTGGCGTCATTGTTGCGTCAAAAATAGTGACGCGGGTTTCTGAAAACGCGATGCTGACGCTACCACTCAGCATTCTGTCAGTACCTGTGAAGACAAAGAGCAGTGAACACGAACTGCGTGCTTCATTGTGACGGTAATCAGTGTACAGTCAGAATGGAGGACGAAATAGACACAGAATTTTTTATCATTGAGGTGCGGGATAGACCTGTCATTTAGAAGTCGTCCCTAGAAGAATACCACGACGGAAATAAAAAAACAAGCAGCATGGATGGAGCTATGAAAGATGATATATCCAAATACTGATGAAATGGAAGCCATAATGCTAAAGCAACTTGGCGAGTTCTCTCTCAATTTTTTCTCTAATCATTTTTATGAATCGGGAAAAAATATTGTCTCTATACAGTGGAACTTCGTAAATAAGGACTAACTGGGACGATATGTCATCTGAATTATCCGGATAGTCTGGAAATTATAGTAAAAGTGCATTAAAACTAGATACAATAATACCTACCATTTATTTTCGCAATAACAATTTATAAAATACTTGAAACCTGTCACAACTACTACTTATTTATAAAATATTGTGTAGAGACCGGATGTTAGACAAAATGCCTTTACATTATTGTTACAGATATCATAAATATGTCTTATAAGTTCACGACGGGGTATTAGGGTTGTGTACAGCAAAGATAAGTATGCCTATTTTTTCATCTCCCGGAGTGTACTTATCACGGCCATGGTTTCAAACCGACTGAGGCCGAGAGTCGCATCCAAATAGACGCAAGTCGCTAGTGCGCACTGCCCAGGGTGCTGTGGCGTGGCGTCAACTTAGCGTCACCAGACGCAGGCCGCTTGTGTGAACTGCTCAGGGTACTGTGACGCAGCGTCACAAGACGCGACTGCAAAAATGACGCACGCTGCTCGTGGGCACCGGGCCTAAAGGTGGCGTCTGCAGGCATACACATTCATTAACGAAAAAGGTTTATTTTAGTGTTCCCTCTTTCCCATTCACGTTTGTACAGAGATTTTCAAATCATCCTGTACATGAATTCGAAAGTTCTAAGTCTCAAACGTATATAAGTTGAAACCGTAGAGATTAGTTACTGTCATTTTTTGAACAGCATTCAAACCTTATTTTCATTATCATACCATGCTTTTTAACCTCTATTATATTAGAATTTTGACTTATGTAAATACAATAACAACTGTATGACAGTGAGTGCAGCTACCATTTTTGTAAATAATCTTTTCACTATAGTTTTAACTTAAGTTAAGTACTGTCTTATATTTTTGTAATGTTTATCGTATATACAAGATAGCTCTTCCTCATACATTATTCATTTTTGGGGGGTGACTTGAATATGGGAACTAGTTAATGTTTAATATACTTTAACTACCGGCAATCACAGAGAGGTCCAATCTGTTCCTGGTATTATTAAACTCCATGGCATGAGCCCGCAAGAGCTACCACCACCCTTAGTGATGCTAGTGCCATCATTTGCGGATAGAGTGTGTCATGTAGTTAGCACAACAAAACCTCCGGCCGTTAATCTCACTTTTATAGACTGGAACTGAGCTCTTCAGTTATCCTCACGAGGCTGAATTTGATCCAATTCCAGACCCACTACTTCACAGAAAGAAATCTGAAAGTGCCGGAGACTGAACCCTGACCGCTAGACCACAGAGGTGGTCACAATCTTCATTCATAGCATTTAAAACTTTGAATAAACTGAATTAATGTACACTCCTATTTTTAAGTTATTAAATTGACTAGAGCAGTGGTTCCCAACCTCTTTGACCTGATGCAACCCTTAATAGATCATTAAATTTCCACGCCTCTTCTCCCTTTATATTTTGGAATAGTTAAAAGAAATCTTCAAAAAAATACGTTTTCTAGTCACTTCTTTATTTTATACAAAAACCAATGTAATGTTTGTAGCATAACGGTACAAATAAAATTAATGAGATAGTTGGTAGCGTTTCGTTTCTATCAGTTCTTGAATATTGGCTTTTACAACTAGTTGGCAGTGCTAGAGTTTCCAATACCTAAAGACAAAACTATCTAACTTTGTAAAATAGATTTAAATAAATAATGTATACAATTCTTAGTGGATTTTTAACGTTATTTCTTAATGGTTCTACACCCCTCCCCCCTTCCTACCCCACCTTTGAATTTCTTCACTCCTCTCCAGGGTGGTGCATTCCCTAGGACGAGAATCACTGTTCTAGAGGGAGAATCAATAATATAGCACAATATTATTGATCATCTAAGGCAGCGGTTCCCAAAGTGTGCTCCGCGGAGCACTTGGTGCTCCGCGAAACATCTCCAAGTGCTCCGCGGNATCTAAGGGCTGCTTAAAATGGAAGAAAATATTTTCATAACAATTCCTGTTAAGAAATAGGGGGTTATCCTGACAAACAAGGCAGGCACTGCTTGACTTTGTTTAAAGGCGTAGATTTTTGATATGATAGAAATACCTACCTATAATAACTATTCAAATTTAAACACATCATCGAAGTGGCTCATAGATGTATTCTCATTTCTTAACAGTGATCATAAAAGTGTAAAAGAATGGATCTAGTCTTCCAAAAGGTGTGAATGGAGAGAGGATGCGCTTTTACAATTATTATTTTTCATGACTAACGAAGCTTGGAAGATCAAAATGATCTATAACACGAATACAGCATCCAAGTAACATAATCGTAAATTTTTGAAAAATTACATCTGGACACAGTTATCGGATCCCGAATTCCATTTCTATGTTCATGTGTATTTTTTTTTAAATTATGTGTTCCATAAGGTAGTTGAAACACCTATTAATTTTGGTTTCATCCACCAGCTTTGATTTACTTAGTGCTTATGGAATGACACCATGGTGATTTTAGAAGAAAGGGAAAAAGCTGCAGACACTGCGCGAGATTTAAAAAAAATGAATATGAGTCAAAGCACCTATCAACCAATAACAATACAAACGATGTTTACAAAATAGTTTATCCAACTCTAATATCAAACAAATTTAAGAAATCATAAATATATGGATATTAGTTTATGCTATATCTGATTTCATCTCATAATATCATGAACTCCTTTTGTATTATTTATTTGAGGTATACAACGTGCACTTTCTGAACCAACTGATTATATCAGCACAAGAGAATTTCTATGAGCGATAGTGGAAGGGTCTACCAAATTTGATGGTATAAGTATTTCCACATAACTTCCAGGGTTCCTTTAAATGTCACAATCGATATGGGACCGACGGCTTTACCTCCCCTCCGAAGGAAGTTGTGCTTCGTAATTTCCTTTTATAAATGTATTCATTTACAGAGCTCACCTCCCCATGTTATGTTAACTATCATAGGTGACAGGGATGCGAGAAAGGACAGTAATTTTGCAGTTATTATAGCAAAATATTACTTTGTTCAAAATAAATTAAATATTGCCCCAGTAGCAACGTTTAGTTTAATTTCCTTCACATGGTGATATCAACCGTATTTGTTGAATGTCTGTCAAGGATTTCCTTGAATTTAATGACAACTTTTATTTTCATTTAAAAAGTTTCCCATCTAATGCCGTTATGTTCATGACAGTTAAACACCACGTGTAGCTTAATGATATAAATAAATGGCACAAAATAAGAATAGTTTGATATAAGTCTGGGTATATTAGTCTGTTGAGATATACACTCACTACTGTATATTTGAAGTATATTACCCGCTTTGGTGGCTGTATGGTCTAAGGCGCTACTCTCAAAATATACTAGACTGCTTATGACGAGGAGCTCGAGGTTTGAATCTCGGTTGGTTGTACTGAGGGTGTTTTTTACTAAAATGGTTTTCCACTCTCTCTCAACACAAATGTGGGTACACCTCCTCTTCCTAGGTCAAGAAAAGCCATTTCATGAACTGGGCAGCTATAAGCGCGGTACAACTCATGAACAGGACTATTTTTTCCCCCAATTAGTGGAATATTTAGTAGGAGAAGCCAGTTCACGGAATGGACAGAAAGTTGCCCGATTCATGAACTGGGTGAATTCACGAATGAGGTGTAACATATATATATATATATAATTAAAAGTATAGCTATATATATAAGTACAGCTTATATATATATCTTAATACAGGGACTGTTTTTTTCATGTGGAGTATATCGTTACAGAGAGGCCTTGGAGTTCGCGCACCGTCAGCTCGGACTGGCGGAAGAAGCCGACAGCCCAAATCTACGCGCTGAGGCCTACCTCAATTTAGCACGTTCCCACGAGCGACTAGGTGGACTAGAACGCGCTTTGGCGTATGCCCGTCACTCATTATACAACGAGTGTGACCAATGTCGTACGGCCGGGCATGTCCATCTGACAGTAGGCAGCGTGTACCTCGAGTTGGCAGGTTTCTGCAAGGCTCTTGAAGCTTTTCAACATGCTCACAAGATTGCTCAAGGGATCCAAGATCCCGCCCTAGAACTTCAGGTATGTAGCTTTAATCTATATACAAAAAAAGAATGTTGGATTATTGAACTCTCTCGAATAATCTGGATTATTAATTATGAGCACACATGAGTTTCTATGAGCGATAGTGAAAGGGATGCCAATTTTGCTGGGAAAGGTATTTTCGTGCCAAAACGGTCACAAACTGCAGCCAACCCTTTCACGGATACCCTTATACCACCGTTTGGGAGTGACAAAGAAGTGAGGTTGGCGAGGAGTTAGTGTTTAATTTTAAATTGATAGGTCTGACAGTAGATCATATAGTGGATGCATTGCGTTGATTAAATTAATATATATATAATTTTATTTTACGGCAGTTAATTGCTTCTATTATTTAAATTAATATGTGACACTTGTAATTTATAATTTGCGAGTGGCCGTCAATAGTTCTTAATTATTATGTTATTAAAAACTAATCCTATATATTATTTCTGTTGTCAACGTCCCTTTTTCTCAACAAATAAAAAGACTACAGCGATGAATAAGGTATCAGTGGATAGGATTTTTTACCGGCTTCCGATATAGCATACTCAGTTTACGTTAAACACATTTTTTGGTTTAAAATTGAAGTTAAAATTTAAATATAACAATATTTTTGTATCATTTAACGAAAATAAACACTCTTCGCTACTTTTTGTATACACATCACTGAGTATTTAATTTCAACAACCCAACAAATGACTAAATCTTTTTTTTTTTGGGGGGG
>CABFOV010000704.1:148620-165413 GCA_902141375.1 Timema poppense
GGGGGGGGGAGGTTGAATATGCGAAAGTTTCGTAAGAGTTTACTGGTTATGTTATTAAACATTATGTGTGGAGGCATATATAATGTTTATCCTACGCCATAATTAACGAACACAAGTCCTCAACTTGGGACGTTTAAATCAAAATTATTCGAAATCATGTCATGACTGATCAGCTTCTATTGTTTATAAATGGAGATATTTACTCAAAATTCGTAATACAATATACACTATCAAACCTGAGAACAAATTGCGCTAGAAAACGTAAAACATTTTTTATTCGTGGTTTTAAATTTCATAATTTTATTTTTAAATAATTAACATCTTCATTTGTATATTTGTACCAATTAAAAATATCGATATAGGGTCCCCAAGAGTCAACACTTCGTATTAAAATGCCGATTTCCAGTTTAAAATTTTTGACATTTTATTAGGGAAGGCACATACTATAGTTATTGTATTGCTATTAAATTCTTCATTTATAAATTTTGACCAATAAAATAGGTAAATATTACCCATTGAATCTAAAATAATAGAGATATATCATTGTTGTACAAACATTTCTCCTAAGATGTCTTACTCTATAGCATTAGAGAATTATTGCGTTTAAACTTAATATTAATATATTAATATATCTGCCAATATCTCAGAAACTGTTAGTTTTATAGACATTAATCTCATATAAAAGTTTTTTTATTTTTAATAGTACTATAATTTTGTAATGGTAAGTTATTTAGTATCTCAAATAGATGCGGAGATACGGAAATTTCCGCTTCTGTAAAGTACCCTTAAAGTCATTTTCATGAGAAAATGAAAATAGCCGGCTTATTTATAATCTTAATCAAGGCCTAGATACGAATTTTAATCAAAATCGTTAGAGCCGATTTTGGGAAAATCTATTATTTCTCTTTCCACTTTTATTAAACTATTCTTAATTTTAGGGTTAAAAAGATACACAGACAGCATTGCAAAGACCACTTTTTAGGGTTCGGGGGGTCATGAGACGTCAACATCAATCAACATTTCAGGTTAGATTTTTTTTACGGTCGCAATACTTTACCTTTAGTTTTCGAAAAGTTAAAACATATATATATATATATATATATATATTTGCGTATAGCTTGAATGTTATTGGTTTTATAAAAAAAATCGAATAAAATATTTGTATTATAAATAGTTCTACATATTTTCAATGATAAGTAATTTCATTTCTCAAATAGTTTTGGAGATATGATAAAAAAATAATGAGAATTTTGGCATCAGACCGGAGCCCTTAAAGTCATTTTAAAAAATATTGAGAGTAGCTATTTTATTTAGAGTATTTTTAAATGTTTTGAAATGAAATTTAATCAAAATTGTTAGAACCGAGTTTGAGAAAATCGACTTCTTCTCTTTTTGCCCTTCAGTAAAATAAACTTAATTTTAGGGTTAGATATCCAATTCCAAAAATTCTTCGGGGCAACTATATGAAAACCCTAGATTCCATTGAGTTAGCCCGATCAGTAAAATAGTTTAAGCTCTAGTCTGAAGTATAGACAGACAGACAGACAGACAGACAGACAGAAAGAAATTCAAAAAACCTTTTTCGGATTCGGGGGGTCATGAAACGTCTAGATTCATCAAAATCTCAAGTTCAATTTTTTTTTACGATCACAATACTTTATCTACCTGTAAGATAGCGATAAAGTAAAAATGCAAGCAAATACTTCTAGTGATCACCTTCTAAAACATGGGAAACTGTTCTCTTGTACCATTAACAATTCAAATGAACTGGTGTAAAGTATTCCCATGGCCATAGCCTGGTGTGTGCCAACGTGGGAAACAACAAACTTTATTTAAAAGCTTTTATGGTTTTATTTATGGGTTTTATTAGCGGGGTCATGGATACTCCCTAAACCTTTAGGTTTGTATCATCTCTATATCCCACGGTCTGACATTGATATTTATGTCGGGGTTCCCTTAAAACATCTTATTGTGACAATGCAAAGGAAGGAAACTGGATAAGACACATCCTTAGGAGGAACTGCCTTTTGCACATCATATAAGGAAAAGTTGAGAGAAAGAGGGGCTTAAGAATAATAAGGATTCAAATATTGGATGACTTGAAGGAAAGAGGAAAATTCTGGAAGCTCAAGGAGGTCGCAGAGGACAGGGTTCATTGGCGGTCTAAGCTCACTGACAAAAGGAATGGACCTGTCGTAAGAGAGAACACCTAATAATAATAATAATAATAATAATAATAATAATAATAATAATTGTGACAATGGTTAGTAAAAGTTTCCGCAAGTTACTCTATGTTAGCGTTTGTAGATTCTATAATTGTTTATCATATCTGAAACTAATTAATAAAGTTAAGATACTTAGAAAAGAATAATTTTATACTAGAGCGAAACTCAACATATTATTTTATTTCACTTACTATAGTTAATTATGTAATTCATTTGAATGCTAACTAACCAAACCAGGTGATAAACCCGATAGTTATGAGGTACCATGCATAGTTCCTGGTATATAGGGTGGAGTATACTTTGTTTGTGGACATTTTAATCCCGTTAGTAAAGGAAAAACGTGGGAATTTAAGAATAAAATACCATCATGATTTTTTTTTTCATCATACAGCACCCTTTGAAAAATACAAGAAGAATTGCATGCCTTCAACAAACTATGAACAAAAGTTTTTGCAGGCTCTGGACTACAAGGGTGAGCTGTTGTTATGGAATCAGAAAATTCAAATGTAGTTTATTTGCTTCTCGCCCTTAATTCCTGGGACAAAAGCAGTTAGTAAACCTGCGTTACACATTTAACTTAAAAATAACACTGAGAATAATACTTGTTTCAGGTTTACGTCGGTTTGTCAGAATTGTTCGGGCGGCTACAAGACGCTGACAAGAGTGCGCGTTACGCTGCAAAAGCTTACGATCTTTCCCGAAGCCTGCAGTTGGGTGACCTTAACTCAAGACATCACCGAGCAGCTTTACTTCAAATGGCCTCTGCCTTACGCAAACAAGGCGAGCTAGGAGATGCGCACGACTACTGCAGTGTATGTACAACACAGTAGCTATAAGATAAAACTAATACCTTAACATCCTGCTACGCAGTGAACATATTATATGCTGAGATAGTTACCATATTGTGCGGAAACAGTTTTTTCATTTGTGATCCTATACTTTATCTAGATATTTTTTTCTAACGCTTTCTAAATTTAATTTTATACTTGAAAAAAAAATCCATTTGTTCAAATATTTGGCGTTCAAATATGTTGAAAAGAGAAATAATCATATTATCAGGATATAGTTATTACTTAAATAAATGTGTTTATTTCGAAAATTGTATTTAAACAGGTCACACATCAATACCTTATTGCTTTACCTATATCCCATTTATAGATATTGTTTTGGCCATTTTTACTATGATCGTAATATAGAATACCTTTATAATACTTTTAATATAATGAGATTACATATTTGGTTTGAATGATAAAATACGGGCGAAATGGAGTGTATTTCAAAAATAGTGTATTGTTACAGAAAATTTTGAACATCGTATTTAATCAAAACTCATATATTATGATGGTCATCAGCAATTAATATTGGTTTAAGAGTCAACTGTATTTCCATTCGTAATTTAACTCAATAACTATAATTTTACCTATTTTATTTGTTCGTTCTCCTTCTTTAGTATTCAATCCAAAACTTAGAGGGCAGCAGCTCTCCATGCAATTGTCTTCAGCCAGTCTCTTGAGCTATGTGTATATTCTGCAACGTCTACCCTCCATTATCTGCTTGATGTAATCTTCTTGGTCTGCCCCTCCTGTTCCTTCACTCTACAAAGCTCTTAATGATTGTATGTTCGCTCTACACAAGTGTTAGTAATGACTTAACCTAGGGGTAGGAATAGGGAAGGTCGCTTGGAGGAAGCACGTGCTGTACATCCAAATTTGGTATGAGAGTGTATTGAATAACTACATTAGAGGATGAATGAAGGTGTGGCAAAAGGCTGCGCGAGTAATTTTACAGTTTTTATAGCATTACATTTATTTGGCCAAAAGGAATCAAATATTTCTCCAGTAGCAACATAGAGTTTAGTTTTGGGCACATGCTGATATCAACAGATCTTGAATATCTGTCAAGGGTGTCCTGAAATTTTGTCAAAACTGTTTCCCTTTATTTAAAAAGTTTTGACAAAATTCCAGGACACACTTGGCAGATATTGTATTGATATTGGTTTGGATCTATCTAAAATAAAAAGTAATGGCTGAAGGTAATTTTTCTTTAAAGTAACATATGTAGAGTATCCTTTTATGATTTATCCATGAATAAACACGCGCTTTTCAGAAATAATGTGAAAAGGATTAAACCATAAAATATATTTTTTTATATGATCTTTTCTGTTAAGAGAACAACTCCGCTGTATTTGGCAAATGATGCCAATTCCCTATACCAATAAGAAGCTAGCCTTCACAACACCTGTCGCCAGGACTCTTTCTATTAGTTAGTTTTTACACTGCTGATGAGGGGACCAAGAGGCAAGGGGTATGTTATATATGAGCCGCTTGTGCGTATGGTTAAGAGCACAAGTCTAATAAATACACACACTGGCACTAACACTGGCTCTCGCAGTCGCACACAGTGGCACTCACCCTCACAGTCTAACACAGAATACAATAATGTACGTTAATATCACAAGTGTGCATTGATATAAATCATTTAATTGGAGTATGTATCAGTAATTAACAGATGTCATTTGAATAAACCATGTGTGAATAAACAGCCATCAATAGTTCTCTTTTTTTCAATAAATAAATATACCGATTTAATTAGTGCTCGACCACGGAGCAATTAACAGCTAGTTAAACGGTATCTATTCCGTACAGTGATGATAGGCGCTCGACCACGGAGTTATAGACAACCGAAATATTATCACAGCAATATTATATCTGGAAAAAATCCGTAGTGTTTCAATATTCTAGATATGTGGGTATTAGCATGTGCAGAAAACTAAACTCTATGTTGCTACTGGAGAAACATTTTATTTGTGTTAACCAAAATATTTCAATTCTATAAAAACTGTAAAAAGTACTTGCGCTCCCTTCGGTCGTACCTTAATACTTCAGCTAGTCAGGACTCAAAGTGCATACAGGATGACACAAATATCATTTCATCATTTTTTATTCAAATGAAAAAATGCAAAAACATAATATAACATCACATTTTCTGTCTGTGCTAAGATGGTTTCGTTTAATGTTGGTGTTATTGATACTGATAAACTTTTAGCTATAATTTCCTGGAATTGGATGGGTGAGTACGGGAAATCATCTAACATGAGGTATTCCTTATCGGCTATCAATGAAAAAATAACTGATAGAGGTTTTTTGGAAATTATATAGGCTTACAGGAACTGAGGAAGTTTCCTGACACAGTTTCTAACTTTACTCGAGTGAGTTTGTAAAGTAACAAAGCGCGCGCGCGCGCACACACACACAAAGAAAATGATAACTACAATTCCAAATTATGAAGGAGACTAGCGTCACGTGGACAGAGCTACCAGCATTGCGCCTGCGCAGTGGCTTATTTTTCACGAAACAAGTGGAACAAACTAGATGAAACATGGGAGTAGGAAAGACAGCGACTTTGTTTCAACGTGTCTCACTGGGTTTCATAACGTTTGTTCTTCCTTGTGTCAGACAGTGTGTGGGGACTCATTTGAAAGCATGTAGTCAAAGTGGAATGATCGACACCCGATTAAACACGACACAAAAATACTTTCTTTTATCATGTTTTGAAATGTTTGTATTATCCTGAGTGCGCCCATCCTAACGCTACCAGTGTTAATGATGAACGAATTCTATTCATAATAGTATTCTTTAAATCCACCAAAAGCTGATCACGTTTTGTTATTTTAATTTTCATCCTATCTTCTGTCTCCCTAATTTTTAACATTTCTAGACAGTTAGTGGACTCGCAGAACATGAGCTAACTGATCACAGGCTGAATTGAAGATTGGCTAGTTGTGAAATGTTGATATCATTCCGTGAGTCTGTGTGTTATCTAATGCGGGCTACCCGCTTGTGGATGACTTTTAATTCTTACAACACTGAAATAATGGTTAATTGGCAAATAGATTAAACCAAATCATTAAAACGCTTCGCTAGATATTCCATCAAAATAAACGTCACATCTAAGTTCAATTCTATTGCTCAATTGAATTTAAAATATATATTAAAAGTGTTACTAGAAGGGGCTATAAATATTATGTAAACCAAAACTAAATTTAATCCTATATTGTAAATGTTTAGGATCTTATTAAATGTTCTTATTACGTATAAAATAAGATTAATAAACTCCTTAATAGAAACTCTTTTTTAATAGATTTATCTGATACTTCCATATTGTTATAGACTTACGTTTAATGATGATACTAAATTTGGTCAGTACAGTGGTAGAAAATAATATTTTAATGTTAGTTGATTAATTGTTTATTTTGGATGCTAAGTACGACCAGCTGATTTCAAATTTAATAATTAGGTATTCTAACTGCAAGCCAAATAAACTGTTATTCCTAATTACTGTATATTTAAATACATTTATTAAACCATAATCTCTACAACATGGTTTATAATAATTAGACTTATATTGTCAAAGTTTTAAAATAAAAAATAAAATTAGATAAGCCTAATTTAATAACAAAACATTCAGATCTTAAAGATTAAAATTAACACAACAGAATAGTTTAGTCTACAAGTTTTAACATTTAAATTTCTTCTAAAATAAACGCTAAACACACTAAATTAACTCGGTTAATGCAATTACTTGAAATAAAGGGATAACATGAATTTTTTACATCGGGACAAAACCAACTTGGGTAGTCACTCGAATCATTCAAAGCTATAAAATATATTACTATCAAAACGTAAATTAATAAACTCTTTTAAGGAGACTAGAGAAGATTTATATTCTAGGGGAAACTACTTAGGAAATTGGACACGGTCAGTACCTTTTTTATGTCACCACGTCTTACTACCCGTTTGGCTTATAAGTTTGTGTACTAATTATACTAATATGATAAGGATTATAAAAGTTGAATTTAGAGTAAGTCTACTCACATTTGTGTGGAGAGAGAGGGGGGGAATCACTTAGGAGGAAACATCATCAGTACACCCAACCGGGGTTTGAACCATGATATTCTCGTCAACAGCACATCAGTCAATTACGTTTTTATTCCAAGGGCCAAATCTGATTGTCAGTTTGCACCGTATGCTGAAAATGTAATAATCCATAAGTTGAATATAGGCCTAAGTATAACATTTAAAATAACATTTATATTCAATAACGATTTTTTATTGTATTTTTGGTTGGTAGGATCTTTCAAATTTTACAAAAAAAAAACTTCCAAAAATATATTATGAAATATCCACGCGCACACACTTTCCCGAAGCAAATTAGAATTATAAGTATGTATTTTTACATATTTTTACTTATCAAATAAGTGCACAATGAAATGCAATTATGAGCTTTTTGAATACAAATTTTTATTTGAAACATCAGATATTTCACATCTGCCACCGAGAGTTTCCCTTTAATTCTGCTTCGAGATATTATTGATTCTCGATTTATCGTGATATAGACTCGGTAAGAATCTTCGAGATAGTGGGAGGGCCACATTTTCAGTGAGTGTGGGCCGCATTTGACCCGTGGGCTGCCATTTGGACCACACACTGCCTTAAGCCATGTGGCCACCGAGTACTCCTGACCAGGATTCGATTCTAGATATTCCCATCACCAGTAGATTATATTAAACGATACTGACGTTTAGTCTGCTTGTCCATCATTGATTCAGTTTTATTTTTTCATAGACATTCTCGGATAACATAAAATTTCACCGGCAGGAATCACTCAACCAAATATCTGTGATGATTGTCTACAGGAAGCTACCAGACTGGCCTTGGTATCTGGGGATCAAGCTACCTATTCCAGAAGTATCCGAATAATGGGAGACATCTACAGAAAGAAATCTGAAATTAGTGTAAGTTATTCGTTTTGTGAAAAAGTAAAATTGTTTACGGTAGTTACTTAAAATGTCGTGTTTTCAGCTCAAACAAAATCTAGTATGTTTTGTCATTTGGTGAAAAACTTTATTTGTATTTTAATGATCCAGTAAAATTCTCCACAACTTATTAGTAGATAAAAATTTCAAATAAAACCAAGGGAAAAGTGTTTTTTTTTTTTGTATGCTATATCACCATTTTTCCATAAATCTCATAATAGATGATTTAGAAAAATACGTAAAAAAAAAGTAACTGTTCAAATTTCTATCATCGTGACTATTTGGCTGGAAACCCCTTCCTTAATATTTTAATTTNGATTTAGAAAAATACGTAAAAAAAAAGTAACTGTTCAAATTTCTATCATCGTGACTATTTGGCTGGAAACCCCTTCCTTAATATTTTAATTTGACAAAATTATATTTCAAGTAGTTTAATGTTAGAAGCTTACAAATCATTTATTAGGATTTTTTTTCACATATAAAGCTCATATAATAATGTCAATCATTAAGCTACTGTCTTCTGATAATATATCATTTATATAAGGCATCATCTACGAAACTAAAATAAATTATAATAGGACTATGGTTATTTATGTATAATGCTAGGGGTTTCTTCATCCACGAAACAAATCTTAACATACAATACATGAAACATAATCTGATTTTGTGACCCATGGAAATTATCTTTCTTATCGCCGCGTCTTACTACCAGTTCGGTTTATACGCTTATGTACTAATTAGTCTAGTGATTTTAGGTATTATGAAGGCAATATGAATAGGAAATGTAGCACCACTTACGTGGAGGGAGAGTGGAAAAGAATTTTGAAAAAAACAAACACCATAAGTACACCGAACCGAGATTTTAACCTTGATCCCCTGATCATCAAGAGTCTATCTAGTCTACTGCGATAGTAGAGCGTTAGACTATGTAGCCATCGACGAAGGTATGGAAATTAACATTTTGTTGGATATTTAATACGATAGTAGTATATAGACTTATACGGCTTTAATAGTATACAAAAATAGTATAAATATTGTTTACATCCATAACTGTTTCCAGCATGTGGTCAGTTTTTTATTCAAGCCATATATTTTACACTACCGGCTTGCTAGGCCTGTCGAAGCTTCATATGCCTTGTAATCTAACTTAAGACTAAGACAAGCACAACATCCAGTCCCCATCCATTAATTCATCCCTGTGAAAAGTTAAACCTGCATTTTACCAACGATAATTTTTAGACCATGCCAGGAATTGAACCCAGGGTCCTTAGCTCAATAGACAAACACGTTACTGACTGAGCTAAGGTGCTGGATACAAATAAATATATATATATTTGGGTCTGGTTCTTACAATTGTGTTTTACATTTTTTTAAACAAAAGTACTGTAATACCCCGTTAGACCGAAATTCTGGAAAGTCGGAAAGACATTTTCGGAAAATGACTGGAGGGGAACAAACTAACTCAAATTAAATATACATTCTATTGATAACAAACCCAAAGTTAAAAGTATCCTTGTAGACCCTTTTGTATTCTTCCAGTCAACAGAATTTTCACTAATCCGAACAAGCTTCGGTCCCAATTAGTTCGAGCTAGAGAGGTTCTACTGTATTTTAATTTTTAATATATATTTTAAATTATTATCATAGCAAAGGTAAATGGGATTATACTTTAACTTCCTAGATTAATACTTAATTTTGCCTAAAAAAACCAACAAATTAAATGGGTAAATATGTTTTTTTTCTTTTTCAATACATCAGCACATTTAGGAGGCCTGCTTCAGTGGCTGAACGGTCTAAGGCGCTACTCTCGCAGTAGACTATATTGCCGATTACGGGAAGATCAAGGTTCAAATCTCGGATGCGTGTACTGAGGGTGGTTTTTCCAATCTCCCTCCATGCAAATGTGGTTACACTTATCCTAAGTAAAACCTTCCTATTTCCTAAAACCATAGGCTTAATTAGTACATAAGCGTATAACCAGAACGGGTAGTAAGACGCGGTGCTAAAAAAATATATATATATTCGAGGACGAAATATTTTTTTTTATTTTCAGAAAGCATACCGTCAATATGAAAGTGCAATGGGTTCTTCAGCTGGCATGGGTGACCGGCTGGGTCAGATGGAGGCAATGGACGGTGCTGCGCGCTGCCTAGAGGCTCTCAGATTACAGCAGAAGATCTGCAACTGCCGACCACTAGAGTTCAATACTCGTCTCCTGGAGGTCGCCAGCTCTGTAGGCGCCAAAGTATGGTCTCGTGAAGAAATATCGCTTTTGCTATTTATTATTAATAGTTAGATAACCAGCTTCGGTGGCCGCATGGTCTAAGGTGTCACTCACACAATAGACCAGACTGTCAAAGACAATGAGTTCGGGGTTCGAATCCAGGTTGGTTGTACTGAGGGTGGTTTTTCCAAAAAAGGGTTTCCCACTCTTCCCCACGCAAACGCGAGTATACTTCTTATAAATTCAACCTTCCTGATCCTTATCTCCCTATCGTAATTTGTACATAGGCCTATGCGTATTTCCTGAACAAATAGTAAAAAGTGGTGCTAATTTTTTTTTTAAATAGCTAGATAAATCATTTATGTGCTGAAACTCAACGATTCATGAATTCTGGTGTAATAACCATTTGTATCATTTATGTAGGTCGAATTAGACTAATTTATTCAAAATATATACCTATATTTTATTCAGTCGCTCTGCTAATGCAAATATTTTAATGAAAATTGTTTGAACCAATATATTGATTGGTATTTCAGTGTCCAAAAGATAATGATATTGCGATTATGCTTCAAAATACTGTTTTTGTAGGTAAAGTACTGCTTTGTGCCATTTTTTCAAGGTGACGTTGGTGGTTGCAAGTTCCTCAATGCAAAGTATTAAAAGGTGTTTTCTAATGACTCGTAGATCTACTATATAACTGAATAAGTTCAGTTTGGTACATATTGGTGGTATGTATTGTATATCCTAGCACACGGGCAAATAAAATATATGTTTTAATCACTTTCATAAATTATTGACAAATTAATATTTAATTTTTTTGAAATGTTTATCAGTATTAATAGGCCTATAAAAGAGCTGGTGGTGAAATGATACTTTATAGTGTTATTTCATTCTGATTAAATACTATATTTTTAAATATGTAGCTTTAATTTGGTTTTAAATATGTAAAAGTATGCCTACTGTAATCTATAACTGATTTTACTGAGCACTATAGTGCCATATTGTGAACAAATGGTTTAATTAGTATGGACTCGCCTCTTCAGACCTAGCAAAAGACATAATTAGCTATTATTTGGCTCGATAACGAGTTTTTAATATTGTTGTGCGAGTGCATTTAAGTATCAACACAATTGAAACAAAATTATTATTATTATTATTATTATTATTATTATTATTATTATTATAACAATAAGATGGGTAGTTTAAAATCTCAAGTAAAAGTAGAAGCTTTGTAGCTGTGGCCTATGCGAACATTTAAAATAATCCTATTAATTGAATGAGTATCATAAATAGGACACATAGACTTCATTAAGAATATCAGTATCATTTAAGTATATATAAATTGTCACAGCCAACTATTGGTGAAAATAGAACCTAATCTCACTGAGGTATAAGTATCTAGTGGATGTAGTGACTTTAAAACATTCATTTTCACACAGCTCTGCGCTCACTTTCAGAGAGAGGATGAAATGATACAATCTGCCACAAAATATAGCTCAAGGGGTAAAGTATCTTAAACATTGGCCCTTTAGAATGTATTAATCTTTTGTGATTGTGGTATAGTTGCTGGTACGAACTGTGCGAGCTCGCCTGGGCCGCATCTACCAGAGTTTAGGGGATGAAGAGCAGCAAGCAGTTCATGAACGACTTTCACAATGTCTGGAGGAAGAGTTGGAGCTGCAATGTGGAGCATGCAATATGCCGTTTGGTCTTGAATCAGACAGCCTAGAGGCTCTGCCATGTTCTCATATTCTTCACGCCAGGTAAAACTTGGCCCATCACATGATATAGATACACAGACCCTGGGTTAACCTATTTGGTTTCCTTAACTGATCTTATTACTTCTTGCTTGTGGTACAACTTATCAGAATTTCCATAAAGTTACTATATATTTTTTCTCTTTGGATGTAAAAAACTATATTCATTATTTTTTCCTAAATTCAAGTTTAAATTAAGTGATCGAGTCGAAATTCTCATCTCCTTACTTAGCAAATACTTTCGAAGGGATGGGATGTAATTTTGGAATCCAGAATTTAAAAGCGTTGATGTAAGAGCCAGATATGCCCTGTGATGATCTAACGCTATCTATCACACCAATTGTACCTCCAACAATATACCTAATAAACCAGAGTGTACACATGAGAGAAGCTTTTATGCACTTTGTTTTATCGATATAGTAATAGCTTACTGTCATAATTTAACCTTCCCACCTTCATTTGTATGGAGGAGCGTTAATTTTTAGGACCCTGTAAGGCAAAGTAAGTTGATATGGAAGTCAACATCAAAGAATATAAAAGTAAAAACAAAGGAGGATTTATTAGAAATGATATAAGATGGAAACTGTTCAACCAATTAGTTGTTCTGTGTAGATAACGATCATAAAATAATATGAAGGACTGTATTATCACATACGAGTTATCGGTGGTACCTCGATCTCTGTTTGGTAGTGATGGAAGCATGAATAACATCCAGGTAAAAGGTAAATTGTTACATTATTTAGAAGATATTGTGACTAAAAAATCAATCTTTGAAATTGAAGTGCAATTACAACCAACACAGATTTTTACTTCATCTTTTGTATTGTCAATTTCAATTGGGGATGGGCTAGCCTAAGTCAATTCTTTGAAGCTCAAAGACACTAGAACTGTGTCAGATTTGGCCAATCAACTTTGTAATAAATTATTATCAAAGTATGTGGGTTTTTAAGAACTGCACATTGTGTTTGATACTTATTTAGAGAATGTTAGGAGAAATACAACCAGAGATATAAGTTTGCAAGGAAGAAAAACCTACTCAATACAGAATTGACGCAATAAAACATAAAATTAGTACAACTATAGAAACTTCTTTCATATGTTATGTCTAAAAATGTTTGGCGAAGTTCTTCAGTAAAACTCTCATTAAGCTGGTTGTAGAGTTAAATATTAATCTTTTTTTTTCTTTTTGCAATATTTCTGAAGCAACCAAGATTTTTGTTGATGATTTAATGAGTTCACATGAAGAAACAGACACGAAAATGACTCTCCATGCACCTCATGCAACTAAAAGAGCAGCTAATTCCTTAAATATATTTTCTCCCGATACTTTAATACCGGTATTAATGGTAAAATACGCGTACATCCACAAAGACACATCCTCTGTGCTAACAAGGGTGAAGCAACGTGAAATTTCTTTAGATAAACTCTGCAGTGCTCCTGGAGAGCAACATGCAAAGGCATGGCCAGGTAAAAATGCAATTTATGGAGCTGAAATAACAAGACAATTTTCTGGCAAGTCTAAGTCAAGTTTTTGGTATGAATGTATAATTGCTGATGCCAATGTACTGAAGGCCCTGGAATCATTAGGAAAAACAGAGAATATTGAAGAATACACTTTTTGTGTCATTGAGGTTTATGTATGCTCAGTTTATCTGAAGCCAACTATTGCAACAACAAAAATCCGTACACTCAGTGAGTTACGAAGGTGGAGTTTTTATTTTTTTAAAGAAAAGCGAGCAAAGGCCGCTTCTATGCCACCAACTCAAGGTGCTTTACGGCAAGCAATTGGCAGAGTTTACTATCAGATTAGGGTGTGGCATCATGCAGATGTTGCAAATCCATGTCATCCATCATTGATAGAAAAGGGCAAATCAAAGGTACAAGACGTTAACGTGTGATCTTCCTTGTGGCCCTCCACTACTAATTAGTTTAGTGCTATACTCTTGTTATCGATCAAAACGTGCTCATCTTTGCAAGTGTTTTTCAAATGGGTTACCATGTACAGAGATGTGCCGTTGTTCTGCAGATGAAGAAAAATGTGACATCGTGAGAAGTTTCAATGAAGATTTAAGTGTTGATGACTTGGAAGATAGGCCATCAATATTATATTTCAGATAACCTACTGTTTGTTTGGATATAGGCCTACGTGCTGAAATTAATATAATATGTATGCATTTATAACTATAATCTTTTAGATAAGTTTAATCATAATTTATCATCTAAGCTATTATAATTTTTTAAATTATTGTGAGACCCTTATTCACTCTCCATTGTTACAAGTAGAAGGTTGTCACAACCATATTTAATTTCACCATATATATGGTTTAGTGGGTATTTTTATAATAATTTTAATTATTATATCATTGTGATTTCTATTTTGTAAATTAAAACAATGCGTTTTGGATGGTTTTATTTGTGCAAACATTGTAGTAATCTTATTATATTTACTTTTCTTATTAGTAATTTGTTTGTACACTTGATATTTAAAGAGATATTGTAGATTTTATGGAGTTGGCAGTTTCCCCCCTTTTTCTATACCCCACGTGGCCCATTCATAGCCCCCATATAGTGACCATTACTTATATGGCTCTGCACAGCCACCTGAACAAAATGATACCATCACTATATTCAGTAATTAAATTACACAATGAATAAAAAATCTATCTTGTGAAAATTCACTATAAAGGATAAGAGATTAAAAGTTTTATGAAAATAACTATTAATACCATTAAATAAAATCTTTACCCTTTTTTTCCCACTGATTAAAAAAAGGAATTTACAAATTCAACCCCCCAAATTCCCTTGTTTTCCATTTTCCCAGTAGTAGTGGCATTTCACCCATTTATACTTCATTGGTGTGAACTCAAAACGAGTAGATGAGGTGTATGTTTGTATTGAAATAATATAATCCTGTGTAAATATAGCTTATTAGATAGATTGTTTATATGTTGCTTGATGAACCTTGGAGCGTGTAAGTTGATTTACTAGCGGCATCAAATATCTAAACATGACCTAGAATATGTTAAATTACTTCAAAACCAAAAGCAAATAACTATAATATCATAGGTTTTTGAGTTCACATGTTGCTTTAACTATCCTTATCTTTCTGTGTATAGTGGTTTCTAAGAACTTGGTCCTTTAAAAAATACATCTTAGTTAAAAAATATCATTCAACTTGGTATATAATAATATAATTAGTTAATCAAGACATTGGCTACTATAGGAAGCTTTCCTTGAGTTTAACGATTATTTTGTGTAATATTCTCAGGTGTGCTCATGAGATCCTAAAACGTCGGGACAAGAAGAAGAAGCGTCTATGTCCCGACTGCCATCGTTCCGTCAGTTCCAGGTTGTACCTTTATTGTGAGGACCCCCATGCTATGAATCAACAGCACCGCTCAACATTCAGTTTGGCCAGTTTGAGCCTTCGCGCTAGCAGTCTCACACTCAACAGTCACCAAGCAACGTCTTCAGTATAAATAAACCCTCCCAGGGTCGATCTATATTATAAAAGAGTCCATTAACATCGAATCTTCATGGATGTCGGTTGAAATATTTAATATGCGTTAAGTTATAAAATTTAACAATATAGAATACTGGCTGTGTCCTCTAATTAAAATCATAGTTTGATTCGTTGAGATATGGGCAATTTGGTTTTTAGAATTGAATCCAGAATTTTGGTCTTGGTAAAAAATTGTTCTTACCATTTGAACACAAAAGAAATAACCTTAGTATTCCCATGGTAAGTGCATTTCTGCTTTGGTTCAAATATATCTTGTTTGAGTTGATTTAAAAATTGAGTCCAAAATTCTGGACTTGATACAAAATAGGCCTGCCAATGGGATATAAAAGGAAGAACTTAAGTGTTCCATTGGTAACTGGCAAGTTCATTGCTGCTTTGGTTCAAATATAATTATCTTGTTTTATTCTTGTGCACAGGTGTAAAGCATTAATGTTACCAAAATAAATTACACACATTTAAAGAATGTTTCTATTATAATTGAGGAGTGTGTATTTTTTGTTACTTTTATGATTATGCTTATATGTACCGTTAACACAGAACAATTTAAGGTGTTTTGGTGTAAATGGTTGGAGGCTCAAAGTTTGTAAAATTGGTTGCACTTTAAATTAAAAATAGGATGATATATACAGTTTACTTAACGTTTGATTGAACAATCTCGTTTTAGTGAGAAGAAATTTTTTTCTGCACCTATATGACCTAATTAAACATTTTAGTATACAATTGTTCACGAAGATTTTTTTAAAGAGAATGTTAAAAAAATATTTACTATAATATTTATAAAATATATATGTTATGTTACGTAAATTATTAAAAATAAAGGTTACTTTATGAAATATAATTTTTAGAAAATCAATAAAAAATTGTATTATTTTTACAACCATCAAGTAAAAGAAAACTTTCCAATCAAGTTACGATATTTCTAATACCATAATCCCATGACCGTTCTACTAGTACGTTATTTATTTTTAACAATCAGTTCTTGAAAAAAAATCATAGCCAAAGTTCTGGTGTACTATTTACAAAGATCTTTTCTATTACACGAAAATACAGCTCCATTTATTAATTTATCCCACGTTAGGAACCATAATAAGTACCACCGACATTTGAATTTGACGATCGGAAACTATCTGATGTAGCAATTATTGCTACAAGGCATCTAAAAATGGCTTAGTCAACAAGAACAGCGCTTACCCAATTTCACCGACCGGACGAGCGAGCGGAAAAGGACGTCCACACACGATAACAACAT
>CABFOV010000705.1:5569-30799 GCA_902141375.1 Timema poppense
TTTTTTTTTTTTTTTTTTTTTTTTTTAGCACCATGTCCTTCTATAATTTGTGCTATATGCCTATGTATTTATCACAATTATGTATTAAGGGTGAAGAGAATAGGCTTTGGAAGAAGTGTACTCATATTTGCGTGGAGGAAGTGTGTAAAATTAGATAGAAACGACCTATAGCATGCAACCACCCTGGCCTTGAAATGAATAAAGTCGGCAAGCGTTTGCTCTTATTCTCCTTACCTCCTCTCCTACTGGCCACAGCACACACACACAAACTATTATTATTAGGTGTTCTGTCTTTCGACATGTGCCATTTATTTTTTTCAGTGAACTTAAAACCCTGTACTATGCCTCCTCTTTTAGTTCCCAGAATTTTATTTTTTCCTCAAAGTTATCCAATATTTTAATCCTCCTTCTTCTTAAGTTCCCATTTCTCTCAACTTTTCTTTTGATGACGTCACGCAGAAGAGATTGTTTGTTTCTCCTAAAGATTAGTCTGATCCAGTTTGCTCTCTAACGAAGAATCACATGCAAAATGGTAGATTCTCAGCAACTCTTCTTAGGATTTTTTTTCATTTGTCACCCTGTCTATCCTGATATTCTCAAGTCTTCTCCAGCAACCCATTTCAACGATATCCAAGTGTTTCTTTTACATCTTCCTGAGAGTCCAAATTTCTGCACCATACAGTGCGATACTCCTGATGTTTGTAGCATTTCATCAGTTTCTTTCTTTCACACAAATAGTAGAATAAAATAATCGTAATAATACAGTTAAGATTTTTTTTTTGTAAGGCTTAGAGGAAATCAAGTTCTAGACGAAACAGGACAACAATTCCATAATATGATGTTATTTCGTGATTAAATCTTAGGGTTTGTGAAAATGCCCGACGTAAATTAATATATTTTGTGAAAATCCACAGATAAAAAAATATTGACCAATTTTTTATTACATCAGTAATTCTTTCTTAATAGCATTCATACATTCACCAAACAACCTAAAAAAATTGAAATAGTAATACTTTTATAAACATTTCAAAATTAGTTTTGTCATAAACAAAAGAGATTTATGTACAAGAAAACTGGCGTTTTATTAAAGTGTGGCTTTTTATTTGAATGTTTTTTTAAG
This sequence comes from Timema poppense, assembly GCA_902141375.1. Classification (NCBI taxonomy): domain Eukaryota; kingdom Metazoa; phylum Arthropoda; class Insecta; order Phasmatodea; family Timematidae; genus Timema; species Timema poppense. The sequence continues at coordinate 6,690 of CABFOV010000705.1, forward strand.
TTTTATGTTTGTGGGTTCATTTTTATATGTTTGAGCTTTCATTAAAATAAGATTAAAGTAAATTATAGAGAGTCCCCCTTTACCCCCAACGATATTTATTTGAAACCACGACACCTCATACCACTTTATAAAGATGAGGGTATATATAAATCCTAACTGTATATAGAAGACTCACTTTCACCCAGCAACATCGATTGAAAATCACTAAAATTTAACATTCTATATTATTATTAGCACCGCGTCTTACTACCCGTTCGGGTTTTACGCACTTACGCTAATGTGTAATGGTAGGGTGATTGTGAGATGAAATGGAGGACCTACAGTTTAACCTAAAGTAATCCAAACCTCGGTAGAGACCTGGCATTCCCCACATTCACAAGATGTCTTGTCAGAGGTAAAGGAAGGGTTTGGTAATCAGATAAATCTGTGCTGGGACCTAGGATTGAACCCCGGCCACCAGCACGAAAGTCTGACACCTTACCCCTAGACCGCCAGGTCATCAACATTCTATAAATATGTCTTATTTGAATTAATAATATTAGAATTCAACTAAAAAAATTACTAAATTCTTCCAATAATAATTTATTTTGTATTACTGTAAACTTATCTTAACAGGATTATCAAAACGGACTAATAACGTAAATATGTTTTAATCTATTCTTCCCGCCATTATGCCAACATGAGTTTCGAGTTTTGTAATAATGTGCTTTCTTTGAAAATGTATCTGTATATTTGTATAAATGAGAAAGAAAAGTGGAAAAATTGAAAGAAAAATAAAGGAATAAGGAAAGTACATTAAAGCTAACCCTACAAAATCGGGGTTCGAAATGAGTGGGCGGATAAGGGTCGGGATTTACATAGGATGGGGTGGTAGGAGGTGTATTTGAGTGTTTGCAGCGCTGAGATATTTCCTCCAACCACAGACGTAAGTTTTCCTATAAATATAGAGGTTCCTCTTACCCTCTAAAAAAAGATAAATAGTACGGTGAACCGCACAGACTTTCTCTCTGTTTAATCTTGATATAGAGGCATTTACTAAGAACTCGTAAAATTTGTGAAACGAAATAATATACACTGTGGCAGAAACATTCCACCAAAGTGTATAAATACACTGTTAAGGAAACATTAAAAAAAAAAATCACCAAAAGGCATAACAATCAAACTCATAATATTTTTTTATAAGTATTCCATAAAAATTTATATGTTTGATTACAGCTCAGAAACTATTAATTTTATAAAAATATATGCTAGATTAAAATATAGTTTATTTTAACAGTACTACAACTTTAAAAACATAAGTTATTCCGTATCTAAATAGTTGCCACCCACCTCGGTGGCGTAGTTGGCTAACGCGCTTGTCGTGTTGAGCCAGACTGCTGAGGACGGGGAGATCGAGGTTCGAATCTCGGTAGCAAATGTGGGTTCACTTCCTCTAATTCAACCTTCCCAATTCCTAATCCGTTAGAGTAATTAGTACTTAAAGCGTATAACCCTAACGGGTAGTAAGACGCGAGCTAAATAAATAAATAGCTGCCGAGATATTTTTGATAGAGATTGGAAAAATATCCATAAATAAAGTAACCTCAAACTTATTTTAATGGAAAAAATGAAAATAGTCATTTGGTTTTTTAGGTTGAACATTGTTTGGATACAAAATGTAATCAAAATAATTAGAGTAAATTGCGAGAATATCGATTTTAATCTATTTTTATCCTTCGGTAATCTACCCTTAAAATTAGTTTTGGATATCTGACTCCATAAATCCGTCAAGGGACCTGATGAAAACTCCGGATACCAAGTTTTAGCTCAATCGTTAAAATAGTTTCGGCTCTAGCCCACGGTACAGACAGACGCCAATCCAAAAAACAACTTTTTCTGTTTCAGGGAGTCATGAAATGTTGAAATTCATCAAAATCTCGTGGATTTTTTTTTTTTTTACGATCACCATACTTATTTTTCCGAATAGTCGAGAAAAAGTAAAAGTCGTAACATTTTATAGACATTTATTTATTAGTAGTGTTACTACACAACTTTTTTTCAGGGTTCCATGACTCACTAACTTATCAGGCTTACATTGCCTGCAGTAAGTTTAGGATGCAGGATGAGTGAGGTTAATTTCAAGGTTATATTCACAACCGTACTCCTAGAGAGCTGCATCTGTCTGGAGTTCGGACCAAATCGTGACAAACTGGATCATATCAAAACCTTCTTGGTTGGCTTAGCATCAACAAACCAAAAAATTCAGATAAAAAATGGCAAACAAGTCAATGAGAACGTGAGACAACATAAAGCGTTAGGTGCTGCAAATATGTATGTAAGAGGCAAACAATTATTTAACTGGCATAAACTGGATAGATGATTTTTAGATACAAGCCAGATCCCAACCTTTATCATATTCTGAGAGACAAGTTGTCAAAGGTAATTCCAGACGTAATTCAATACTCTTGTCCTTAAATGATAATTCAAAAATACAATAAACAATCTATACAAAATTTACCTTCAAATTAACCTCATTGTCCTGCCATAGCAACAAAATAATTATCAAATAGAGCTCCAGATAAAATTATCTGCCAGGAAACCGATCGAGCAAATGCACATAAGAGTAAAGTTACCCTAACTGACAGTTCTTATAGGTTAAACAATAACAATATAGTATCATATGACAAATTTCTTCCCGATATAGGCCTAATATTAGAATATTATCAGAATCTATTCACAAAACTCATAATATAGAAAATTAACCATCTAATGGCCTGAAAAAATAACATTAGTAAATAAAACTAGGACTGCGGTATATTCTCGCCGGCTCACGGCCCCCTTCTTTAACTAACTATTCATAAACTTTAAAAAATTTCAACAAGGATTTAATAGTCTTTAAATAAATTACAAAATTAATATAATTCCCTAAAATAATGCAATAAGAAGAGCTGGTAAACGACGCTATCAGTTTTAAAAGTCCGTCTCAAATATCGGTGCCCAAAGTGTGACAGAGTCACAACGTGGAACGAGTACAATTACATGGACTTACCATCTGTCTCCATTTGGCTGTTCTACAAGGCTCCCCGAACACAAAAACACATCGCTTCAGCGACCAGGGATACGTTAAACTGAAGCGAGCAACATTTTCGGCAAGCTACGCCCCACCCCAAGAAAAGAAAACAAGAGACAGTCGACATGCGCAGATCCATGCGCGCCAGTGACAGTGCAGTGAAACCAACGGCCAGTCGGATGGCGCGAGGTTTGAATATGCCCAGACTATGGGAGAGTTTTCCAGAACAGTGCTCTCCCCCTCCTTACCCTTTCTCCTGTTTTGGCTTCCCGCGCTGTGAGTTCACGTGACTCCTACTGAGCGTATATAATGGCAGGACTCTAAAGCCATGTACACATTTCTTCACACTCTCTAGGTGGGACACTTTCTGTCCATTTTTATATTTAAGTATTTTAATCAAAATTCCGTTTGGGGGCAACGATGTATTCAAAATTACGTTTGGTACGACATAATCTCATGATTTAACTTTATTTAGTGTATAGTTTGAGACTGCGTATTGTAGAAGTCATGGCAGTACAGTTTGGGGACATAAGAATATTTTGTTTAGGTTAACGCTTCTCAGTCCGCTTCTCGGACTGTTTCGAACCTTCAGTACCGTCATGGATAGGTCAAGTTATAGTCATTCTTTGTTCTGACCTGGTTGGTCAAACCTGGGGCCGCGAGCCCGGGGCTGTAGTGTATTTATAGGGTTAATAGCCAGGTTATGCTGTTTTTACGATGCTTACGAATAATGGCTCTTGGTCCCATTTTTCGTGCTTTGTAATGGCAGTGATGATAACCTTCTTTATGAATTTTCTCTTTTTGTAAGTTATTGGGGAGCCCCCGGTGACGAGTAATCTGTATATGGTGTTTATTGCTTGCTCGCGGGTTATTGTTACTACTTTAAATTTATTATCATTAGCCATTACGGTTTTTTTGAGAAGGTCAATTTTATTGTTTGTGGGTCCTCTTGGCGGCCATCTTTTACTTGGGGTCATCCCTCATTATTTCTTTGTGTATCGTTTATTATGGCCTTGTTTGTGCGCCTAACGCTGGGCTTGTCCCACTCTCTACTCATCGAGTTTTGTTGCTATTGTTGTTAATAAATAATAAACTCTCTTGTTACCAACCTGACTTTTATTTGGGATATAAATAAAAGGGGGGGTAACAAAAGGGTAGAAGATAACCCATCCAACAAGCGGATAAGAAAAGTTTCAAACTAAGGCACAGGATCCAAAGGTACCCCATAGGGATCGTAATAAAAGTGAATACGGTTTTAAATAACCCCCCAAAGATATTAAATATTATCATGGCTTTAAAAGCCCAAAATTTACTAGATCCATAAAGAGCCAATAATTAATAAATTTTAAGTGTTACTAAGCCAGAACAATAACTTGTAATAGAATAGAACATTTTAAGCAAAATTTAAATTTTTTAATAACCTAACGTTTAAATCAGCCTCTAGCAATGTCGCTCACCCTGTAGCCGGTAAGTAATATGTGCCTACAACACACACACCATCCTTATATATTCTAAAGGTATGACACGTGCTTTCGAGACGTGGGAACAAGAGGAGGGAGAGTGGGAAAGGGGAAACCATGCATTGAGAACATACTCTAACATGCTCCACGCTTCCAGATAGGAGCAAAATAACCGTCCTAGGAGTTGGTCGAACGCAGCCGACAGAGCGCAGTGAGTTCACGCTTGTCAGTCTCACTTTTTTTTTGTGGGCACGGTTCGGCCCAGGAGTAGGAAAATTAACCTCGGGCTACTTCAGTCCAATGTATGCGGCGATGTGTTTTGTAGTTATAGTTTGTTGCCGAGACGGGTCAACTGGGGCCAGGATGGTGAGTGAGACAACCTTTTAATGTGTATATGTTGTAACGAGGTTACAGTATACGATGCCCAGCCAAATCTACGGAACGCATAGATCTGAAAATTTTAACATAGGTGGACGGAAGGGGGTCCGAATGCACGTTGAAGCCGGATTTTGAACATTTAATTAATTTGTAATTAGGCTATTTTTAACAATTTTTTTAATCTGATTTTTTTGAATCTTTAGATGGGTCATGGGCAACACCTATACTTTGTAGTTACGTATGTTATGAATTTATATTTACATAACTTATATATATATATATATATACTTTCTAGACATATCTATATTATGTATGCATATATATATATATATTCTAGATATAACACAACCTATAAGACAAAAACTTCACAAGTAAAATTATTATAAACAAAAAAAAGCGTGTGAAATTTCGAATTCAAATAATTTTCCATCCATATGAACCAAGGTTTTTTTTTATGGTTGCGTCCGTCTAAAACACACTATGCGCTTGAAAATAGGGTACAGCACTGTAATATCTGTCCCAGGAGAATTCCGGATGCTGCATGGAACAAAAGCTCCCAGCTCCTTCCTCCAACACCCACAACTACCCCTCCCTTTCTCCAGCCCCTATTTCCCCTTCAATGAAATAGTCTACAAACTGGTAGAAAGGGTATAAGGGTAAGATAGACGATGTAGTACCAACCCTGAATAAAAATAGACTACCCACAAACACGCTTAACAATCGCCGTTTAAGGGGTAACCGCCTACCATCGATAGAAAAAAAAATTAAGTTTACTTTATCAGAAAAAATAAATCATCATTATTTTCTTCTGCTTATGGAGGAATTTTAAATGTGGTGCTGAAGAAAACTTAATAAGATCAGTTGGACAGAGTGACAAATGAACAGTCCTAAGAAGAGTGGGTGAGAAGAACAATTTTGGATGTGATTCTTCAAAGCAAACTGGATCGAACACATCCTTAGAAGGAACTTTCTTATGCATGACGTCATAGAAGAAAAGGTTGAGGGAAAGAAGAGCTTAGAAATAAGTAGGATTCAAATTTGGGAAGACTTAAAGGAAAGAAGAAACTTCCGGGGTGCTGAAATAGGAGGCAAAGGTCAGGGTGGTTTAAGTTCCCTGAAAAAAGGAACGGACCTCTCATAAGACAGAACACCTAAATAAATATGGGCTAAGCATGGGCGTATAGAACAATTTATAACTATCAGTCAACAAACTCATCCTTTGTTGCACGCTTTCATAAGATGTACAATGCCTTTACTTTAAGCCAATCAAACTCAAGTAATATTCAAATATTTTCCTTGCCTATTTTAAAAATTGTATTGCAGGGAGATTTTTTATTTTAATAGTATAAAGCTTCTTCTAAAAATACACTCTTTTAGTCATGTTTCTAAGTATATTGAGGACACACATTACCGTTCAACCTTATTGAAAATGTAGGCATGCTTGAATTTTTATAATTGCCTCAATAACCAAGTCATTAAACCACTAATGATATTTTAAGTGATTAGTATCATATGTAAGTTCCAAGTGATTTGAATAAAACTTGATCTATTGTGTTCAAAATTTTGGCCACATATTACCTTAACCAAGAATAATAGTAATAAAAGGATTATGATAATGTAGTTCTGTTAAATGCATAAAAATTGGTTGAAATTGGCTACTTTTAAGATGTTGGCCTGAATCAGACTTTTTAATATTTTCCTATTTTGTTCTATAGCCTGATATGTGTTATCAGTATAGACATTTTTATTTAGATTGTTTATCATACTTTACATTAAGGCTGTCTGCATGTTACACTTATCGAAGGACATGCAATAAAGAAAACTAATGTTTTAATACTCTAGAATTTACATGGGAAGAGTATTATAAAGCAACTGTAAATATAAAAATTATTATTACATAGCCATCTTCTTCAGTTATCACCTGGTTAATTTTATCTAAATATCTTGAAAATATTAACTTAATTAATATGGAAGTATAAAGTATGTATCAAAGAGTACATATCCTATTTTGTATTTCATTTGAACAATCTAAATTAAATAATTAATTTAATCTCAACTATAGGCTCATATATTAGATATTATTTCTAATAAATAGAATTCTAAATTAAACGCTAAAAATTGACAATCTATATGGTCAATACAACTAGTGGCTTGGTTCCAAATTAATGTATTTTAAATTAAGGGAGCTCAAACGACCTTCAAAGTTAATCTTAGCCTACTCTTCACACCCCTAGCTATAAATATACCCATCGTGTGTCTCCCCACCCTTAATTCCTCCTCTGCCCTGTCCTATCGCGCTCCCCGTGGCGAAATGCTGAAGCTGTACCCAGCCTCCTCGTCAGTTGCAGGCTGGCATCCTACCTAACAGTAGCACGTGAATTTCATCACGCACCCCTAGAAAAGGTTGTTTTTCAGGGGGAGGGACCCTTCTTTCACAAATTACCCTCATCCCTCCTCCTACCCTTAACCACCCTCGATAAACCTATTTACATTGACTACAAACACACAACGTTCGCGAAAAAAAAATTGACAAATAAATAGTGGTGTGTGTGTGTGTATGTGAAAAATCCATTATTCAGAAACATATTTTTCTCGACAATGTTTTATTTTTGGTGAATTAATTTATGATGTGTTTAAAAGTAGGCCTATAACTATCATTGTATTATAAAATACTTGCACTTAATATTGTTTTTTCTATTTCCTAGGAGTGTTTTAATTAACTGTCAGAATGCCTTAATTAAATTTGTGAACGCCGTGTGTGTGTTAAAAAAATGTATTTCATCTACTGGCGAAGGTGGATAAAAAGGTGAGCCTTGAAAACATTTTTATGTACTATTATTATTAATTGGTATATTAACATCTAACGTAATCAAGGTCAGCATATCATAAAACATTAAAATTTCAAATTAAGGGCCTAATCTAAAAACTAAAAAATTTACTAGACTTATTTTCACATATTTAGACGTCAAGTATTGATTATACAGCTTGTATTAATATAAACAAATTTTACATTAATTAATTTAATTGTATCAATTTTGAGCCTCAAAAAAGGTATTTTCTTTTTCTATAAGGACTGTACTAGCACCAAAACCTAATCCTTAGAATCAACACTTAGACCAACAAAAATTTGTTCGACGACGACGCAGATTTTAACAAATGTTAATTGGAGTTAAATTCACAGTTATTGGTAAAGGGTAGTATTACATATTATGTAAAAAGGATGAATAGCATAGCTATTTTATTTAAGTAAATAATTGTCATTACAGAAAACATTATTTCTTAACCAAGGATGTTCTTAAAATAAATATTCTGTAACTGTAATAAATAAAGTTTTTGTCTTTGTTTTTAATCACTTTTATCATCAACATAATTTATAAAATGTATGTTAAATTAATTATAATTCACTTAATAGCGATTATGAGGGAGTTATTATATAAATTAGTTTTATTATAATGTAACTGTGTAAAATAATTTCCTTTATTTATTTAGTTATATTTTTAAAGGACTTTCATTAGATTCTGAACATTTATATGATATATAAATAGAAAGAACTTTTATTTTAACTCAAATAAAAATAGTTTTTGCTCCCATTGTCTTAAACATATAATTATTTATTTCAACTACTTATATTATTAAGAGGGTGACCTGGCGGTCTAGGGGTAAGGTGTTATACTTATGTGCTGAGGGTCTAGGGTTCAATCCTCAGTCCCGGCACAGATGTATCTGATTGCCAAACCCTTCCTTTCACTCCGACAAGACGTGTATTAATCACAACTTGTGAATTTGTGGAATCCCAGGCCCACAACGTGGTTCGGATCCCACGTTAAACTGTAAGTCCGTCATTTCATCCCACTATCACCCTACCATTACACATTAGCGTAAGTGTGTATAACCTGAACGGGTAGTAAGACGTGGTGCTAATAATAATAATAATAATAATAAATTATTAACATTCATAAACATTCAATCTTATCAAATGATAATTAATTTCAAAAAAATCATATATAATCTCAACGTTAAAATGTATGGTTTCATTGCTACATAACATGGATTAAAATAAGTCAATTTAGAGTATATTGTTTAAATGTATCAGTGTATAAGGAAATATAAATTTTAAATCTTATATAGTCGATGTCTAATGTTCAATTTGAGGCTATATCAACAAGAAAGCATAAACAGAATAAATGTTAATATTTAAATCGTTAATTTATCTTTTGTTTTCTATGGGTGTGGAAGGTGGTCTCGTGCCTTAAGTGATTAAATAAAATTAGTGTGTTCTAAATCGAGATGCTTGGGAAGCTATTTGATCCAAAAGAGATCAGGATGCTAAACTTTTACTTATCACAAAACATTGTTTGTTAGTCAAGTCTTGTATATTACGGTGGTCAGTACCTACAGTTTTAATGCAATAATCTGGAAAGTTTTTCAGGTTTTTAACTGGTAAACCAAATGGGAAGAAATAATTGGTAAGACCTAGGCGCAGATGGTAGGATATAATTCGAATTGGTCTGAAAGAGATAGGGTGTAATGAGGTTGACTGGATAGAAATAGTTCAAGATAAGGATAAGGAATAATGAGGTTTTACTGGATAGAACTAGTTCAAGATAAGGATAAGGAATAATGAGGTTTTACTGGATAGAACTAGTTCAAGATAAGGTTAGGGTATAATGAGGTTTTAATAGATAAAACTAGTTCAAAATAAGGATAGGGTGTAATGAGGGTTTACTGGATAGAACTAGTTCAAGATAAGGATAGGGTATGATGAGGTTTTACTGGATAGAACTAGTTCAAGATAAGGATAGTCTGTTATGAGGTGTATTGGATAGAACTATATCAAGATATGGATAGGGTGTAATGTGTACTGGATAGAGCTAGCTCAAGATCAAGATGGGGTAATACATGTAGGACATTGAAATTTTTACAAATTATGTATTTCTCTCTCAATATATATGTCACGTAAAGAATGAGCGGGTTTATTGTTAAAATTAAACTATTTAATTCTTCTTTTGTTTCTTATTCGTTTATTCACATTCCATTTTTAAATCATCTAGTGAAAATGTGTTAGTGTGAGCTGTGACAAGTAAATGTCAATAATGATTATTGGTACCCCGGTGTAATTGAAATGCTTCAAACTATCACACCCCTTTATTTTACACTATGGACTACGCCATTATTACATAGTTAATGATTTAACCAATTTCCATGTAGTCATCCACATGACTAAACGATTGGTTATGAGGATATTCATGAAACGAATACGCCCGCATTTAATTAATTTGATAACTAACATTAAGTTTTTATTCGTATCCCTATAATTATATGTTTGTATAAGCTATACGTTTTAATAGAAGGATTCTAAATTATGAATATACAACGTAGGAATGATGAGGGTATTTAAATTAAATAAACAGCCATTAGAATAAATACGGGTTGGGTATTACATATATGTAACCCACATGTTTGGAAACCATTCCAAAATGCACCTGGGTCGTCATTTACAAACTTAGCTTAAGGAAAATAAATGTGTCCATGAAAACTAAACTATAGTTACACATGTATGATTAGTGTGTCAGAATTTGGTATAACTTATCAACCCCACTGACATAACAGAGTGCATTTTTTATTAATTTTAATATACAAGCTTCAATGGTCGAATAGACAAAGACGTTAATCTGGCAAAAGAATGGACCGTCAAGGATTGGTATATCAGGTTTCTAATCCTTGGAAAACTTAATTTTAGTATCTACTCTTATTAAATATTCTGTCTTATAACATATCCACACATTTTGTCAGTAAGTTTAGGCCGCTAACGCCCACTTGACTCTTTTTCATCTCTTATCTCCCAGGATTTTACACTTTCCTTCATATCATCCAATATGTTAATCCTCTTCCTTCCTAAGCTCCTCTTTCCTTCAACCTTTCCTTCTATGACATGTGAAGAAGATAGTTCCTCCTAAGGATGTGTCTGATCCAGTTTGCTTTGTACCGAAGAGCCACATCCAAAATGATTCTCTTCTCACCCACTATTATTAGAACATGTTCATTTATCACCCTGTCAGTCCGCCTGATCTTCTCAAGTCTTCTCCAGCACCACATTTCAAAGATCTACAAGTATTTGTTTTCCGTTTTCCTGAGAGTCCAAATTTCTGCTCTATACAGTGTGCGATGCTCTAAATGTAACACTTTATTAGTTTCTTCCTCGGTTACAAACTTAACTTGCTGGTCAGCAGTAACCTCTTCTTGTTGAAAGCTTCCTCGGCCATGGTCATCCTCTAGATAATTTCCTTGGTTTGGTAGGCATCTCTTGTCAGAAGAATTCCCGGGTACTTGAACTGCTATATATTTTCCAAATCCTGGTTTCTAATTTTTAATAGAGAATAGCAAATTTAAGATAATATCAACATATTTTATGACCATGATAAATCTTTGCGCAATAAATCACACATGCACATCGTTATTTCTGTGTAATCAATTTAAGTTAATACCAACATAATAAAAATATTTTTTTAGTCATTTTGACACACAATAGATATGAACTAGAAACGGTTACTAAACATTTTCGTGACCTACAAAGATTTAATTTAAAATATTACAAAACAAGTTAAAGTAAAGTAAAAACATGTATTCTTTGCAAAACAAAGTCAAATTACATTTGTAAACGAAAACCTACTACTAGTCAGCAAAGGTAAACGGCTAACTTTCTCTAATATAAAAAAATATATATTTCGTGATGATTGTAAGAAGTCTCAAAGTCCACTTTCTAAGCCCATACAAGAAGGCACATACGTGTATTTTTGGGTTGCTATCGGCCATATTAATAATAAAATATGTATTTGGACAAGTAGGATTCATGACAACATGGTCTTCTAAGAGTAGCGTTGATACAGATAGGTTAATATAATGTTTTTATCGCTAACTAAGGGATCGATTTGGTTAAACAGGGCCTTGATATATATAAATACATATATATATATATATATATATATATAAATTACTTTATATATATATATAAAGTAATTTTAAATAATTCATCCTATGAGTGAGATGTTCTTTATAACGTATAAAATTAATAAGTAATAAAATAATTAATGTTTGGGTATCTTTACTTAAAATGCTATAAGTGATTAAAAAAATAATAATGATATAAGAATTGAATTCCAAATATTTAGTTTTAAAATTCAACATTTTTATGCCACTACTAAACATACATTGTGCTTTATTATGGGAATTGAATTTAACAGTAATAAAAATTAGAATAAATGTTATTAAACGTTCGCCTTTCAAATAAGGTTAAAATAACCCAATAGCTTTGTATCAGTTGGACCCATTAGCTTATTTAATTTCATAGGAAGTTTAGACTTCCATTACAAATGCCTTATTAAATATTTATTATATTAATAGCTACCTTTATGTAAATTAAGGTAAATATTATTTAAAATATTAGGAACTTTTTATTTTTCATTTTTAGTAAGACGTATGTCAACCCATTCGGTTTATACGCTTATGTACTGCTTACGCGAATGTGTTAGGAATGAGGAAGATTGAATTTAGAGGAAGTGTACCCACATTTGTTTGGATATAGAGTGTAAAATCATTTGAGGAAAAAAAATCCGTACATCTTACCGGGATTACAACCCTTAGGCCATTCAATTACCCCAACGGGTAGCCTTTTTTGGCAGTCCAAAAAGTTACTAAATAGCATCAATCCCATACCTTAAGCTACTTTTAACAAATGATTTCGATATTGACAGATTTAGGAAACTATTGGAATATTCAGTCAATGTTGTATTTTATACATATATTTTCATATTATATCCTAAAATACTTAGCACTTCATAAAAAATAGATAAATAAAAACAATTAAATATGTTTTTAATATACTTTCCCTATGTTTGTTTTGCCAAAAGAAATTAATTAAATACATTGATTCTATTGAATTAACTATTGGATTATTTGATAAAATATAGTTGAATGGTAAAAAAACAACATTTAAAATACAATTAAAATAATTATATTTAATAATGTGGAGGTAGAATAACCTTTATGTTTAGATTATTAAATTGATTGGATTTTGTTTGTGGTGTAAATATTTACTCAGATGTTTTGATGCATATATTTATATAATATTTCAATATATCTCACTAGACATAGTAAATTAAAATACGAGTGGTTTCATTATGTATAATAAGATTGACTGTGTAAAAATAATAATTTAAAATTGCTTTAAAATTATTTCGAATCCCATTATTGAATAATGTATATCTTTGACATTTTTTTTTGTTTTGTTTGAGTCATTTTTTAAACTAAGTATAATTTTCGATAAACATTATAATTTAATATTTACGAATATTGAATAATACCCCTTAGGGAAAAATAATTTACTTTTTACTAAACATATTATATATGAAATTAATAATATGTTTCCTTTTAAAGTCATGCCAGACTTGATGCAACTCAAAGGAGCCAATATATTATGTGCTCCCTATGGGTAATTGGAAAAACACAAGGATTTTTTGTTGCTATTTTACTTTTAATATTAATTGGATGTTTCCTGAACTTTATAAAGTAAAGCCATTTTATTTTTAATAAAACAATCAAAATACTTCACATTTATTAAAAGTACAGAACAATAGATTTATTTATTTATCAAGCACCTCGTCTTACTACCCGTTCGGGTTATACGCTTAAGTACTAATTACGCTAATGGGTTAAAGATTGGAAAGGTTGAATTCAGATGAATTGAGCCCGCATTCGCGTGTATGGAGTGCGGAAAACTATTTAGTATCCCCAGTTTACCTGAGTGAGATTCGAACCTCAATCTCCCTGTCCTCGTCAGTCTAACCTAACATAAAATTAGCTCTTTATTTAACTACGCCACTGAGGAGTGGTAACAAAACAATATACATACGTTAGGACATGTAGTCGTGAATTTCTGATAAAGAAAATCTGAAGGATTATGTGAGTATTTTTTTAAAGCTATCTATGTATTTTATTTTGGATTTTAAAGTATTGTTTTGTAGACATAATTTAAGAGAGCTCATCATTGCAGGCCTAACTCTGCTCCAGGTTTGCATCTGTGTGTGTGTGCGCGAGGTTTTGGGAATAAAAGGAATAAGAAAAGACCTATAATATGCCATAAGTGTGTACAGTGCATTCGTATTTGAAAGATTACTCTACATCTTCCGCGGTGACGATAACTACAATATGTCCCTATTATTACAGAACGAAGATTTGTCCAAAGTTCTTATCTATAAAGCCATTCTATATTGGTACAAAAACAGCCTTTTAAATACTGTTTTTATACCAATATTATTAAATATTTCAACAAGGTTCGGTATAAGTAACCTCTATTGACTCTTTATCTCCATTAATGTTTCATCAGAACTGATCTATTGCAGACAGGAATAAAAACTAGTTAAAGTGAAACTGTAGAGAACGCGAGAAAGGGTCAGTGCTTTTGCAGTTTTTATAGAAAAACACATTTTTTTTGTCAATATAAATCAAATACTGCTTCTAATCAAACATAGTTTAATTATTTTCACACAGTGATATCAACAATTTCTTGAATATATATCAAAGACGTTCTATTATTTAATTACAACTTTTAATATTCATTTAAAAGGTTTCTCATCTTTTGTTCACTATTCTCATGACAGATATTCAACAATTGTTTATTTCACCGTTTGAAGAAAATTAAACCCTGTTTCTACTGGATTAATATATTATTTATTTAAACTCAAAAAATGTTTTGCTCTAAATTTTCAATAACCTTGATCTTTTCTCGCGTTCTATACATCCTCACCTTAATATATAAAACTACTATTTAGTAGCGTTTCGAGCTCTATCACTATGTCACAACGCGCACTCTGGTAGTGGACCGAGGAAGGGTCTTCAGATATGTCGACTAGCAGCTAATATATTAAGCTAAGGCTGGGGTTAGTTAACCTTTTGGGAATATACCCACCTATAAACGTAACAAAGGTCTGGAAATCACCAATAGATTCTTCACTCTATATTTGCTTTTTTTTTATGGTCTATAAAACTTAGCGTGACCTGGTGGTCTAGGGGTAAGATTTCAGACTTCTGTGTTGTGGTCCAGGGTTCAATCCGTGGTCCTGGCACAGATTTATCTGATTACCAAACCCTTCCTTCACCTCTGACAAGACATCTTGTGAATTTGGGGAATGCCAGGCCTCCACCGTGGTTTGGATCCCACGTTAAACTGTAGGTCCTCCATTTCATCTCACAATCACCCCACCATTACACATTAGCGTAAGTGCGCATAACCCGAACGGGTAGTAAGACACGGTGCTAATAATAAATGTATATAATAACTAAATTCATTCTTCAACTTTAATAATTCCTCAAATACGTGTGAGCCCAAATTTATAGAAAAAATATAAAGTTAATTTTAAATTTTTATATTAATTATTTAAATTATTTTAATATATTTTAGTGCAACGGCTTACTATCCGTTCGGTCTACACTCAAAATATTTAAGTATATTATAGCTTTGTCAAGTGACAGATCAATATAATAATTTTATTTATAATGAAATATTAATGGAAATTTCTTGATTGACTTGCGAGTTTAAAACATTAAAAAGATCAAAATTTAATGATGCTATGTTTTTACTACACAATCAACTGATAATCGTCACGACACAAACCGGTTGCCGAAAAAAGGTCTTAGTTCTGTCTCAGACAAACACACTTTCGAATTTCAATTGAAATCTGTAATTTTTTCTAAACAATTATTTTTTTTCCATTTCTCTGCCTGTTTATCTGGATTTTTTTTAATTAAGATTTTTAAATTCCCTTTATCCTTTGGAGAGAGAGATATTGTGATGGTCAAACAAAATTAATTCTATACTTTGATAAATGTTGACCTCTTGAAACAAAATTTTTTGTTTTAATGCTGCCTTCTGTCTGTCTGTCTGTCTCTGTAAAATGGCCTAGAGCTTAAACAATTTTACCGATTGGTCTAAAACTTGGTATCTTTTGTTTTCATAGGATTTCCGGAAATTTTTTTGGAACTATATATCTAACTTTAAAATTAAGTGTAGTTTAATGAAGAGAAAAAAAAGAGATAAAAAATTGAGTTTCTCCGATTCCATCTAATGATTATGATTTAATTTAATATCTAAGCACTGTTTAACATTAGAAATACCCGCTTTGTTGACCGCATGGCCTAACGTGCTACTCTCGTGTTAGACTTAACTTCCGAGTATGGGGTGATTGAGGTTCGAATCTTGGACGAGTGTTATGTGTAGTTTTTTACAAAATGGTTTCTCACTTCACGCAAAGTTAGGTGGGTACACTTTATATTTAACTTTCTTAGTTCTTGTAATCATCAGCGTAATTAGTACCTAAGGGTATGACCCTAACGGGTACTAAGAAGGGGTTGCTTAAAAAATTATAAACAAATGGAAATTTTCATTTTCACATAAAAATTGTTTTTAGCGTAAATAGGCATACATTTCTAGTTTTTATAATATATTCGTTATTTGCTATGAGCTAGAGATCAAGCTTTATCGACCGAGCGGCTGCCTCCATTAGCGATGTTAGTGCAAACATTTGAGGATTGTGGGTGTCATATGGTCATCCTAACGAGCCCTCCAATGTATATTTCAGTTTTCTAGACCAGAGCCATTACCAATTCATTAAAGTAGCTCCTCATTTGTCCTCACGAGGATAAGTTGGACCCTATTACATAAACAATGCTCCACAGAACGATTCTGGAAGAGCTGAGAATTGAACCTGGTACCTCTGGATTTGTTGTAAGGATCTCTTGACCACTACATCACAGAGGTGATCCTAATTGTTAGATATGTTTAAAACCAATAGTTTCTTAGATATAAGTAAAAAATTAATATTTTGTATGGATGTAATTGAAAATTTAAATTGATTTATATGCCCTTTGATGGACAGATACTTTCCTCTTTCTCGGTGATGTTGTAACAGAGCATATTATTTCATTTATGCTCTTTGGTGGACAAAGATGTTCCTCTTTCTCAATGTTGTTTTAACAGAGTATATTATTTCATTTATTCTCTTTGGTGGAGTGTTTCTGTAACAATACATGTTATCTATTTTCTCAATACATTTTGGTTTTTATTAAATGTCTATATTTTAAGATAAAGTAGAGAGAAATTCTGTTGGGTGTAACGTACTATTTATTTTTCATAAGGATGGCCTGCTACATATCCATAACATGATCGTGGTGTGTGTAATTCCCCCCCAGGGTAACCTCCTCTTATAAATAAAATCAGATTCGAGAATTTTGAGGTTAACGACAATACTTAAGTACTAAGTGTGTGAAGTTTCTGCTTAATACCTTATTAGGAGGTTTGATAAAACATATCTACAGACAAAAAGACAGACACAGTGTGGCTTTTATTATATAGATAATTAATCAGTGATAGGCATACATTAAGAAGTGGTTCCAATTTTGTTTTCTCCTAATTGGGAGCTCAACGTGAGAATAAATTATCAATAAAAGAAGTAATCTACGCGTATGGATTGTTATGGGGTGCGTATGGGTGTAGCAGTGGCGTATCGTTAAGTGTTACCAGGGAAAGCAGTGATATTTTTATTAATTTAATTCTTTAAATTATTTATCACCACGTTTATACCCGTTTGGTTTATACGCTTAAGTACTAACTAGGCTAATGGGTTAGGAATCGGTAATATTGAATTTAGAGGAAGTGAACCCATATTTACATGGAAGGAGAGTGAAAAATAATTTAAGAAAATCACCCCAGTTCATCCAAGCGAGATTTGAACCTCTATCCCCTCCTCGGCAGTCTAGCTTTACACAAAACTAACGCGTTAGCTAACTACGCCACCTAGGCGTGTCTGTGATATTTTAATCTGTACCTGTGAATTGTTCACACCCCTTAGTAGAACACTTATTGGTCAGGTATATGCATAGCAGAACATATGTATGATTGGTCAAATAGGGCTTCAAGAGGGGACGAGAACATATCACAGGTACAGCTTTAACAAGGTCTACTTCCCTTGAAATACTCCACGACACGCCACTGGAGTGAGGATAGTAGCACACACAAAATTCTACTCGAGAAACTTGGAATTAAAAGATATTTAAAAGACATAAGTCGATAGGGGGATAATTTTAAAGTAGATTTGAAGGAGAGAGGGTTTTAGTTTAGGTATAATATGGAACTGTCTCAGGAATTGTGAAATTACGTTCTTTTGGGCCATGGAATTTCAAGTTCTTTAAGGCCCGAGATTTGATTAGATAGCTGTTTATATTTAAGGGTTCTCAGATGATGGTATTCTGATGTAAGCCCACCTATACTAATTGTATAACCTAACGAGTCTAATATAAAATTATATTTAATATCTGTCATTACGGTAGTGAAGGAAAAGTAAAAAAAACAAAAACATAATGTAGATTTGACGAGCAGGACCGATGTGACAAAATGTAACAGGATGAGGAATGAGAGACTAAGAGGAATAGTAAAGGAAGAGATAGTCCAGGAGAGGATAGAGAAGGTACGACTAAGGTGGTATGGAGAAGAGGTGAGAAGAATGGAGAGGGAAAGGAGGTCCAGGAGGATGTTGGATATGGAGGTGAGGGATAAGAGACTGAGAGGAAGACCGAGAGACAGATGGCTGAAGGGAGTGTGGAGGAATGTGGAGGAGAGAAGAGAGGACTGGAACAAGGTGGAGGAAGAGAGGTGGAGAGAATAAAAGAGTCGGTGGAGAGGTTTGTGTTTCAAACAGTTCCAGACAATCCATAGACACATGAGTTGCGATATTAAATTCAATCTAGAACAAAATAATTTCCTTTCTCAAGTATTGGAGAAGTAAACTAATTTTGGACGGTCTTGTTAGGTGAGAGTTTGTGACTGAAGTTTGGCCAATATTATGACATGTTTGCTTGCGAGAGTATCTTTGGGTGTTGGGGAGGGGGTTGCTACTCTGTAACATCCCTTTGATGTTAAAAGATGTATAGAAAGTTTGTGTGGATAGAAGGATGAAGCCTATGTGAACATTATGGAAGGGGTTATAGGTTTCTATTCTTAGCTTTGTGTCGTCTCTCGATTTATCTAAGCCAGATAATTCGCAAAGATTGGTCTGAAGGCTAACGCAGGATAATAAGATTTACTAGTAGTTCTGTGAGCAGTAGGCCTCCCTCCATGTTATTATAGTTACTACAGTCTTACTAGTAGTTCTGTGAACAGTAGACCTACCTCCATGTTATTATCGTTGCCACAGTCTTACTAGTAGTTCTGTGAACAGTAGACCTACCTCCATGTTATTATCGTTACTACAGTCTTACTAGTAGTTTTGTGAACAGTAGACCTCCCTCCATGTTATTATCGTTACTACAGTCTTACTAGTAGTTCTGTGAACAGTAGACCTCCCTCCATGTTATTATCGTTACTACAGTCTTACTAGTAGTTCTGTGAACAGTAGACCTCCCTCCATGTTATTATCGTTACTACAGTCTTACTAGTAGTTCTGTGAACAGTAGACCTCCCTCCATGTTATTATCGTTACTACAGTCTTACTAGTAGTTCTGTGAACAGTAGACCTCCCTCCATGTTATTATCGTTACTACAGTCTTACTAGTAGTTCTGTGAACAGTAGACCTCCCTCCATGTTATTATCGTTACTACAGTCTTACTAGTAGTTCTGTGAACAGTAGACCTCCCTCCATGTTATTATCGTTACTACAGTCTTACTAGTAGTTCTGTGAACAGTAGACCTCCCTCCATGTTATTATCGTTACTACAGTCTTACTAGTAGTTCTGTGAACAGTAGACCTCCCTCCATGTTATTATCGTTACTACAGTCTTACTAGTAGTTCTGTGAACAGTAGACCTCCCTCCATGTTATTATCGTTACTACAGTCTTACTAGTAGTTCTGTGAACAGTAGACCTCCCTCCATGTTATTATCGTTACTACAGTCTTACTAGTAGTTCTGTGAACAGTAGACCTCCCTCCATGTTATTATCGTTACTACAGTCTTACTAGTAGTTCTGTGAACAGTAGACCTCCCTCCATGTTATTATCGTTACTACAGTCTTACTAGTAGTTCTGTGAACAGTAGACCTCCCTCCATGTTATTATCGTTACTACAGTCTTACTAGTAGTTCTGTGAACAGTAGACCTCCTTCCATGTTATTATCGTTACTTACAGTCTTACTAGTAGTTCTGTGAACAGTATACCTCCCTCCTATATATATATATAGCGTTAATAACACTTCTGTTAAACTTCTGTTTATATACATATAGGCATATATATCTTTGTGTGTGTGTGTTTATACTAAAATTTCTCTAACTAGTATTTTGTTAAGAACAAACTTTGATAAACTACAAACATTATTTTGTGGTCAACGTTGATAATATTGTACTTAATTATTATTTTTTTGCATATATTTATATAATCTATTTAAAAAAAACAGCTTAAATTACTTTACATCCATAAAGTATCAGGAAAATTTCGCCCGGGAAATCTGCGCCCTCACATGAATCATCACACTAATAGGTGAGAAAAGTGCACCCACATTACATTGTTTATCTCACCTAACAAGGTCGTGTGGGCGCAATTATTTCACTTTCCTCACGACCTTACCATTTTCATCAGCGTAGATTGATTCATCGCATCCTTTTGTTTAGTAGGGTGGGTATTTCACATTGACTCATCGCACTTCATGAAGACGTGAGTAGGTCAAATTTTATTTATTATTATATTTATTATTAGCACCACGTCTTACTACCCGTTCGATTTATACGCACTTACGCTAATGTGTAATGGTAGGGTGATTGCGAGATGAAATGGAGGACCTACAGTTTAACGTGGGATCCGAACACATTCACAAGTTGTGATTAATACACGTCTTGTCAGAGGTGAAGGAAGGATTTGGTAATCAGATAAATCTGTGTCGGGACCGAGGATTGAACCCGGCCGCCAGCACAGAAGTCTGACACCCTACCCCTAGACTGCCAGGTCACCCTTTTATTTATTGATCACACCGGTCTCTTTCCTTGTTGTTTAGGTTAGGTTAGGTTAGGTTAGGTTAGGTTTTTCAATTAAATAAAGATTAGTGTGTAACTGGAATCATTTGATGTGAACATATAAATTGGAGTTACCAAACTAATTATTGACGACATTTACACTATTTTTTTAATCTAGGCTAAACTCTTCAAACAATTTGTTAGGTCCTTGGGCGTACTTGTTTTGTAAGTGTGTAAAACAGTGTGTGGAGTGGATTTTTCTAACCAAATGGTGTGATTATTGAGAGGGGGGCACAATTTTCCCTTTTTTTTCTGGGAAGGTGCAGTTTTCTCGGGCACAATTTTCTCTAATCCATCCAAATAATATATGTAAAGGTATTGTTTTAGTAACGTTTATAAATGTTACAAATTCTTTTTCATCTACGTTAGTTTGATGAGCTTCTTACGGGAAAGCTAAGCCTAGAATAAAGGTTGGATTTACATGTGGTGTTTTCCTCATATATTCTATGCAAATGGGAGAGTAAATTCTATACAAATTCTACCTTACTTATCCCTACCTCAGTAGTAAAAATATTTAGATAGCATGGATGGATTTAAATGGACAGTAAAGAAATTAAACATCCCAAAGTATACAGATATTTGGTCAATATAAAAAACAAAAAAATTAGTCATGTAGATCTAAAAGCTATTAAAAATATTTCAAAGATAAAAACTGTTTTCTCAATTCCTTTTCTACAAAGCTTATATGATTATGATTCAAAAAGTATATGGTGACTATTATATTCATTTATTTTTTTATTATTTTTATATTTTATTTCTCTTTATTTATGAATGTATTTTTTTTAAGTCTCAAACAACTTAACAAATCTATGTCTATGTAATTAAATATTTTTTAAATGTTCAAAAGTAAAAAAAAGTAAATAAATTTCACATTATTTTAATTTAACAGCTCTTATACTACTTGAATTTTAACTCTCATTAGGGTCAAATGAAATATTTTAAAATAGAGTAGATAAATCATTATACGTATTTTAAAATCTAGTTTAAAAAAATGTCTAATATAATTCTCGATTATTGTTTTTTTTTAATTCCACAGACCTGATTATTATTACTTGAATTATTGGTAAATATTTTAAAATAATATAAATTCCTGCGTCAGCGTACCCAAAATATGTTTGAGATTTTAAATAGATATTTTAAAAATATTTTCAAGTTGTAAATTAAATTTTTTAGTAACAAGGCTCAATTTGAGTACACATATAAAGGCATAATAATTATAGATATCTATATTAATAATATCTATTAAAAGGGGCATTTAAATTTTACATATAAAATGAAGCACGCATGGAAATACAAAAGCTGTTGTCCGGTGAACTCTTTTCCTTCTTATGAAAATTGAATATTTTATTACAAAGTTTTCTACCTCTAGATTATGATGAATGTTGACCTTTTATCGATCTCTGAATTATAAAAAGTTAGTCTCAGAATGATGTCTGTCTCAATGTATTTATCAGTATGTAGTTACATTCTAAACTGTCAATTGATTTATTTCAATCTTTATAATGGATATTATATAATTATAGCTCGGGTCTAAATAACTATTTAAATTATAGCTATAAAATTACTGATGACTAATTTTTATAAATTAGAAAAAAAATCGGAATTAGCTCTAACGATTTTGTTCAAATTAAGTATCTAGAGAGTGTTTATATGAAGAAATATTTTTGTTCTTATAAAAATTTACAATTAATTAATTAATTTTAAATTTACATATTTTTTATTTATTTATTATTTATTTAGAACCGCGTCTTATTGCAAGTTCGGACTATACGCTTAAGTAAAAAATACATGAAAGTGTTAAAAGCTGGGAAGGTTGAATTAAGAGGAAGTAAATCCATATTTGTGTGGAGGGAGGGAGGAAAAACCTTTTGGAAAAACCACCCCTATTTTAGATTAGCGAAATTTTAACCTCAATCTCCCCCGTTCTTGGCTGACTAGCGCAACACGAAACTAGTGCGTCTGCTAACTACGCCACCAAGGCTGGTAATTACGTTTTTTAAAGGCTATTTACGATTTATTTAAAACAATGTATATACTTTTAAATAAAAAGGTAAATTAAATAAAATTTAGATTAATTTTATTTATGAAACTACTCTTCTTAATTTAATAGGAATAGAACCGCTAATTAATGAACAAATAAAAAAATATTCTAGTCGAATATAAATAGGAACTATGAAATCTTTTGCTGTAACATTTATTTAAGGTAGGACTCAAGGAGATGCGAGTTAATGGTAGTTTTCAAGCAACTTTTACATCAAAACATTTATTAGGACAAAATAAATAATATATTGTCCAGGAAAAACATGAGTTTAATTTTATCCAAATGGTGGTATCAACAACAATTTAGTTTCTGTCGTGTGCATAGTGGCATTAGATGAGAAACTCTTAAAATGAAGAGAGAAAAAACTGTCAATAATTTACAGGGCGCCACTGAAAGATACTCAACAACTGTAGATATCACCATGTGAAGAAAATTAAACCCTATGTTTCTACAGGAGAAATATTTGACTTATTTTGACCAACAAAAGTTTTGATCAAAAAAAAAAACTTGCAAAGTTATTGCTCTTATCTCGCGTTCTTTAAACTCTCATCTCAACTGTCCGAAACTGTTATTTATACCTTGTTAGTAAATTGATTAGGCATGGACTATGCAAATTAGACTTAATCCTGTTTTATAATTGATTAGAAAATTAGGCTAAGCTACTTCCACTAAGACTGTCTAAGAGGATTGTCACACTATCACTGCTATCACATTCTACCTAATACATCTCCCCCTATGAATGAGAGGATAAGCTGTATATACAACCACGAGTGAAAACCTAACATCTTATGACGTACGTACGTATGTGTGTGTGAGTGTGTGAGGCGAGAAAGGGTCAGTATCTTACAATTTAAGGCGAAAATTAACGATTATTCTTTTTTTTAGGATATGTAACTAACAATTTTCTGAACTAGCTTCCAAGATTGGTTGTCATATTATTATTATTATTTTAGAGCGGCTTCATAATAGCCGTTTGGGCTGTACGTATTTGTACTTAAACATTTCTATACAAACAAATGAGTGCTCAACACTTTAGGATAATATATGCTCAGTGTGAATAAAAATCAAGTTGCCTTAGTGATTTTTTTTTTCCAAAAATAAGCCACCCCGGAGGGTAAAGGGGCGGGGGGGG
>CABFOV010000705.1:30880-45460 GCA_902141375.1 Timema poppense
GAGTGAAGGATGTAGCGTGAGTTTCAAGAAGACCCATTTTAAGTTGTTTACTTTCCAAACAGTACAAGATGTAGCACTCTTCTTGAAAAACCACGTTCCCACGTCACATACACACACACACACACACACATACATATATATATCTAAAGAACTAAAGAAAGCACCGCGAGGTGAAAGTGCGTCGTTCGTTCTGATACTCTTAACCAGAAACCACTTTCACTTGTTTTTAGTTTTCCACCCACTAATGCTGGACCCCAGACAAGTAAGAAACAAACTCTCATTCTTACGGTGGTTTCACTGCGCTCCTTTTGCCAGCTTGAGTCCTTCAACACTGGACTGCGCTAGTGTCACTGCTGGGTAATGATAGGACTAACCGCAGCGATCCTAGTGTTGACAGACTCAAGCTTCCAAGAGGAGCGACCATTTTAACCTGCACGTTGAGTGTCTGGGTAAATTTTTACTCTGTGGGATGGACTTATATTAATGCGCGACTCATAATTAGCAACAAAATGTGAATAGTCTTTAGTGAAAAATTCATCCAAAGCCTTAACATGAGTTGTTGTCTGCCGGTTATTCTTTCAATCCTCTAAACTGATTCTGATGAAATTTTGGCATGGGTTTATCTCAAACATCCCGTTAACATAAAATATAATTAAAACTTACGGCTGTCATTTTATTTTCAAGTTGGCTTCTACCAAACACTACTTTGTGTGACAGTCTATTTTCCAAAGTTGCTAGTCCCTCACGCAAAAAACCAAAGAACAGAGCGTATTGAAATTTCGTATGGACATAGCTCTGATATCGGGTTAACACATAGGTACTAAAAATTAAGTACGCCATTTTGTTTCAATATGGTGACTACTAAACTCTTCTTTTTGTGCATCTTCTCATATTATAAAATTAAGATTTTTATAGTACTGACTGTAAAAGCTTCATAGATAAAGATTAGACATAACGAGTCTTTAAAGAAAATGCTGGTTATCTAACACCACTTACTAGCCCATCTCGCTATTTTCAGTAAAAAAAAAGTTACATAGAGAATCCCTATTACTTTAACATTGGATACTAAAATATATATTTTAAACAAGGCACATTTTATTAAATAAATCCTGTTTATAATTAAAATACAACGTAATGATTAAAGCCTGACTCAAATTTATTGGTTTTTTTTTATTTCTGAAAGTGGACTTGACTTCTTTTATCTAGTAGATAATTTGTCTTAAAAATATTTATTTTGAGAAAGCACTTTAAGAACAACGTTCATTAAATCGTATATTTTGAAACATAGAATTAACCTATTTTAAGTAATGCCTGTACTTGATTAAAATTATTTCTTCTGTTCTAATTTTATTATGTCATTAGATTATACCTACTACTCGATAATATAGTAAAAAAATAATGTTTCTATTTTATATATTATATAGGGACAGACGCTAAAATAAATACCATGCAAACAAGTATGGCTACTACAAGACAATATTTCGAACATGTAACAAATATAATATTTTTGTTTCCTCTGTATACTGGCGTTTTAAATTAGCTATTGTTTCTTCTCGAAATCTCATTGGTTGATATGTTGACAGTCCAAAGTTTGTTTATGTTCAAGTCCATTCAAAGTAGGTATTTATCATTAAATATATGATATGAATTGTGAACTGTTCATTATAATTCACTTGTGAACGCTAGCGTTGAAAGTAATATGTTTTAACCTTTCTACGCATTATGTGCTATGCGCTATTCACTGTGTGTTACGTATATTATTATTACTATTATTATTACTGCTTCTCACTACCCGATCGGGTTGTACGCACTTACGCTAATGTGTAGGGTAGTGTGATCGTGAGACGAAATGGAGGACTTACAGTTTAACGTGGAATCCGAACCACGGTGGAGGCCTGGCATTCCCCACATTCACAGGTTGTGATTAATACACGTCTTGTCAAGAAGTGAAGGAATTGTTTGGAAACCAGATAAATATATGCAGGGATTGCGGAGTGAACCCCGGACCCCCAGCACAGAAGTCCGACGCCTTACCCCTAGACCGCCGCGTCACCCATCGTTATCTATAAATCTAAATACAGGCTCAGAGAAAAAAATCACACGCTATACTATTTAATGGGAAGCTTGATTCAAAACGATTCTAAGGGGATTTTATTTTTATTTGTAGGGGTATACGGGACATAGCCATAGAATATATAAATCCTAGAGGGCCCTGGCCTGAGAATGAATTTTTATCCGATCCATCGAGGCAGTGAGATTGACTTACTAGCCCCGAGATAGCACTAGTTACTTTGGAAAGAGAAAGGATTGCACTTTTAACTTAGTTGATCCCTTGAGCCACCGAAGGAACGCTGTTCAAGGAAGGGGAGCAAATAACGATCCTTGTTGGTTAGCCGTTGTGCCTTTTAGATGTATGCATGGATCTTTCCATCTTTTTTTCATTTTTTATATCGTGTGTTTTTATATTGTGTGTTCAACTAAATGATTATTTTTTCCCTCCAGCTATCTATATTTTAAATAGTACAATTATTGAATGAAAAGTCCTATCCAACATTTTAAAAGATATTAGATCTATCTTTCATAAACCAATACGTCAAGCCAATTAATATGTAATTGTCAATTTAAAAATATATTATCAATACCTATACAATTTGACTATTAGTATAACAAATGCTATAAAGGCTTATGGTGAAACTATTTGAGTAAATATTCTTAAAAAAACATTCTCGCCAAAACTATTGGACTCAACGTAATTAATCACGTCATTAGCGATGTTGCCTACTTGGAGATGTCGAAGCTATTTTTCGAAGCGGGTTTCATCTTGATTTGATGCACCGAAGCAGTCCAAGCACTATCACACTTAAGACGCCAATGTAAAAAAAAAGAGAGATAAAAGAAAATGAGAAGTTTACCCTGAGACTTTTGTCTGTGTGTTGATAACCCTTTCCCTCATCCTCTGACGAGTTTACATATTAACATTAATATTTGCACCCTGAAAACATTGATTGCTTTTTAATTATACCCTTTTCTTGTTTCCTGTTTTAGATATACAAGTGCTACCATTGACATTTTAAATATAAATATAGTCAGGAAGACTCCTACAGCCATTTTTTTGTGACCAAATCAAATGGCCTAAGTTGTAAAGTATTTATAAAAATGCGTTAGCAAAAAAAAAACAACTTAAATATAAAACCATAAAATCTCTAACATTGTAGGACTTAATTGAAATTATTTAAGAACTTTGTTTTTTTTCTTCTCAATGTTATATCTTTAAAACTCATTGAGTAAAATGTAAATTCATTAATATGAGAAATTCAATCTTAACTGGCCATGACGTTATTTGCAGGCAACGTCATTAATATATCGTTGCTTGTGCTGCTGTGTTGTTATTTACAGTATTCTATTGGTTGTAATATTTTGCTTCAATACTCTAAATATCATCTATTTTTACTTTCTCGCTATCTTACAGGTAGAGAGAAAGTATTGTGATAGTCAAAACAAAATCGAAATTAAGATTTTGATGAATCTTGACGTTTCATGAAACCCCGAATCAAAAAATAAAAGTGGTTTTCGACTTTCCGTCTGTCTGCCTGTCTGTCTGTACCTGATCTCAGATTACATAAATAACTAATATTGTCGGTTTTAGTTAAAAAATTCTTGACAATAGGTTTAAGTGTGTGGCCCTAAGCTAAGAGAAAATTTGTACTCTAAATTGCACGCGTTAAGAAAGAGTAGTTTAGTAATAGTTATCGAATATCTTTCAAGGAGGTTCTGGAATTTTATTAACAACTTTTTTTCTTCATTAAATACTTTTCTCATCTAATGCTACTATGCTGGTAACAGATATTCAACAACTGTTGATATCACCATGTGAATAAAACTAATCTCTAAGTTTATACTGAATAAATATTTTATTAATTTTTGCCAAAAATTGTTTGGTTATAAAAACTACAAAAACACTGCCTTTAACACAGGCTACTTACACCCCCGCCTTGAAGGTAAGAAATACTGTAACTTAAAAACACCTTGGATTAGTAAAGAAAAGTCGTTATTTGAGCGTACTGGGAAGATACAAACTTTGTATTATAACTAGTTTTCCCTTTTTTATTTCACCACCGGCCCCTTTTCAGTTTTTTTTATTATTTCAACCTCAAACTTCAGAGAAGGGAGCAGTCCAAGTTAAAGTGCATTGGATCGAGGAGAGGAGTGTGGTGGTGATGGACGGGCGGGGGGGGCTGGCGGGGGAATAGAGGTGGAAGAGGGGTAATGGTCTAGAGATAAAGAAGGGGAGAGCATGTTATTTATAACTTGAAGAAACTGTGAGTGTGTTCAACGAGAAATTCCTCGCAGGGTCGCTTTGAGATTGGAAAATTTCGTTATATCAAAACTTGAAAAGTCAGGTAGAAGGTTATTCTTTCTTGGAGAATGGAGTTTTATAATTCCAAGCTTTTCTCTAAAATAGTTTATTATTAATGAATGTTTATTCTTCTTTTGAAATATTTGAAAGTTTTTTTTTAATGCAAAGGTGATTCGTTTGTGTGTTGCCGCATATCACCACCCATTCATATATATACTGGTTTGGAAACTTATAGCCCAAACTGCACA
This sequence comes from Timema poppense, assembly GCA_902141375.1. Lineage (NCBI taxonomy): Eukaryota > Metazoa > Arthropoda > Insecta > Phasmatodea > Timematidae > Timema > Timema poppense. The sequence goes on from CABFOV010000705.1 coordinate 35,486, forward strand.
TATAGCTTGTTTGAACCAAAAGTAATAAAAAATCCCTATACTCTTAAATCCGGAACAATATGCTAATACCATTAAATGGTGTTCAAAAGTTTCGGCGTACAACGCCGGAAAAACATAGCGGTTCAAGTATGCGTGTACAACAAGTTGTAGTTAGGCGCACGGCACTGCACAGCAAGTTGTATATAAGTTAGGCGCACGGCACTGCACATGTAGTAATGGCAAGCACTCTCTGTGATGTAGGACCGTTAAAGATGATCTTTAGTGCCGAGCGCCTAAATCCTTTACAACCTGTTGTACACGCATGGTTGCACAGCTTTGCTCTCCGGATGCTGTACGCCAAAATTTTGAAAACAATATAATGATATTAGCAGAGTTTAATAGATTTAAGTGTAGGGATTTTGATTTACTTTTGGTTCAAGCAATGTGTACAGTTTGGGCTATGAGTTTCCAAAAATCCCGTATGTTCAAGTTAGTAATGAAGAATTAAGGAATATAGATTCTTTTTTTCACCGAGTCCTACCACTCGTACCCTAACTTGCATGAAGAAAGAGATGGAAACCGATTATGAAATAACACCCTTGGCCTTCGAGCCCAGATTTCCTTGTCAACAACAAAATAATCTAAATGAGTTTGACATTTAGTCCGCGTGATAATCGAGGCACGTCTAAAAAAAAATTAAAGAAGGGAAATTGAATCGATCTTTCTAGTTTTGGTACAATATATTGCAAAATAAATATACATTTCTATGTTAGAAAATTTTGTGTGAAGTCTAAAAAAATGTAATTAATTCGTAATATTTATTCATTGAAGTTTAACTAAAATAATTATGCACATAGAAATTGGCTAAGAATTAATCATTGATTAAAAGGATGTCTGAAGACTAACCAAAGTGTAACTAAATTCTTAATATTTATTATTTTACCTTTGATTAAACTTATTACGAATAGAGAAGTTAAAGTAAGAGCTAAACTTTTTTTCTTATTGATTTTATTTGTTTAAGCTATAACGTTTAATCCATTAATCGGAATTTTGACTTGGAATAAAAATGTATGTTTGTTAAAACTTTATTGTAAGAAAGGGTGTTTTGAGAATAATGTTAATATTAATATCATTAATTGATAGAATTTAAAGATAAGGGTTTTATTGAAACTACAGGTGTTTTGTCAAAAATAACTTAAATCTAAATTAAATTCCAAACACAATTCGTTATATATGAAAGATGATGGGACTTTCTACTTAATAGTTCTCGGCCAAAATATGTACCGAGGGGGAAATTAATATTTTCCATTTCATAATTTAGGTACCCCTCCCACCAACCTCTTCAACATCCAATCAGACGATGTATTTTATTTTATTTTTTTACTTTTTCTTGACCTCTTGCAGAGAAAAGTATTGTAAAAAAAATCGAATTTTTAGATTTTATTAAGGATCGACATTTAAATGACCGCCTGAAACTGAAAAATTTGTGTTCGTGTTGCCATCTGTCTGTATGCATGTCTGTTCACCTGTTTCTATATCGACCAGAGAAAATAACCATTTTACTGATTGGGGTAGAACTCGATATTTAGGATTTTCATTTGGTTCGCCCGAGGAGTTTTTAGAATTAGATATCCAACCCTAAAAGAAAGGGTAGTTTAGTGAATAACCATTGCCAAAAGAGAAGCAATCATTGATCTCGAAATGTGCATTAACGATTTTGACTAACATTCATAACTAGGCACTTTCCAACATTAAAAACAAAATGATGTCTCTCAATTATTTCAGAAAAATTATTTAGAAGGTATTTTTATTAAATAAATATCTCCAAATTTGAGACTATCTATGAAAATCTTTGATATTTGAAATAAAATATTTTAAGTATAAGGTTTGCTACATTGTGTGTACATAAAATACATTTTTTTATATGCATAATTATATATTAATAAAAGAAATAAAGACAAAAAAAATCTTGAGTGATATAACCAAAATAGATCTCAGGGTATACTATGGATTTTTAAAATAAATATGCACCAATTTCCAGATCAAGTGAGAGAAAGTTGATAGGAGTGTTCTCTTGTCAACCTTGTACGTTCGTCCCAATAATAAAAGTATACACAACTGTCACTCACCTTAGAAACGAACCTAGATCTTCGAAAGGCTGCCTACCGCCATACCTCGAAGATGAGATACAGGTAAAAAAAATACTAAGAGAATAGGGTGTTATAAAAAAAATAGCTAAGATAGAATAAATATGAACTAAAATATAACAAAAAATCTAAATGTGTTGGCAAATTTAAAATAAATTCCCAGTAAAATTGTTAGGCCTTTTTGCACTCACTCATGTGGAAGGCAATGGGTAGCTACCATACTTTCTCATCTCCCTTCGTACATGATATGTCTACCATATGGTGGAGTCAGCAATAAACAGCCATATGGATAATTAACACACAAATCCATCCTTCTGGTTGTCGACTTAATAATAATAATAATAATAAAAGGAAGGAAAATTTAAATACCTTCTGTTACACTCTTCTAAAGAGAAACTCTTATATTTTATTAGTAATACTTCACACTAGTAAGAACGAGGAATGCAGCCCAATAAGGTTTTGTCAAATTCAATAAACGAATCTATTTCAAATTCTTCTTTTAGATTTTGAATAGCTATATTTGGAACTGAAATTGGTGTCTCATGACTATATATATTTATGAACGACTTTTTAAACCCAGAAGAATGAGGTGTTCATACGAATAGGAGGGATAAATGTGCCCGAGACACCGAAAGGAATAATTTAACGAGATTTAGAGGCGGAGAACGCAAATTTTTTGGCCCGAAGGGAAAAATAGATTAAATGAAGGGATTCAAAAACGCAAAGAGATTACGTTCTGAAGAGGTTCGTAGAGAAGGGTGATGGGGATAGGAAAATGGGTGTATGAATAAGGGGGTAGAATGGGGGAGGGGGGAGTATGGTGGAAGAGTCATCATCAGCAAAGCTCAGGGAGTGAAGTGAACTGATGTTACAGTGGTAAGATTGAAAAAATGAAAAGCAAGTTAGAATAAAATAAGTATATATCGAGATATTTTTAATGGTATTGTTTGTGGGAGGTATGGTTTAGGTTTGGAGGTGAGGAGAATTCCATTATCTTCATTTTGTTTGGATTCCAACCTGATTTAATGAATAGTCATGGTGGCTAGGCTTAAGTTAGGATTATTAGTTTATACTGGTCCTCTGGTTTAATTCTTGAGGGATGCTGTATACTACAAAATTATTTGTATTTGTGTCAATTCAGCAATCCAATTTGTAAATACGGTGTGCTGATATATATTTATCTTTTTTTGCCATGTATAAGACAAACAATTTAAGTGGTTGAATAACTTGTGATCGTAACGTAATTAAAACTTCAGGAAAATATATGTTTATTTTTGGATTAAAAACTGTTTTTATAATATTAAGTAAGATTTCAACATAAAATAATTTTAATAGTAGTTCTGTGAACATTATACCCCGCTCCCATCATATTCTTTTCGCTACTTCAGTCGTACTAATAGTTCTGTGTACAGTAATATTAGAGCTTACTCCATGTTGTTATCGTTACTTCAGTTGTACTAATATTTCTGTGTACAGTAGACTTAGAGCTCCCTCCATTTTCTTATTAATACTACAGTAGTACTAATATTTCTGTGTACAGTAATATTAGAGCTCCCTCCATGTTCTTATCGTTACTACAGTCGTACTAATAGTTCTGTGTACAGTAATATTAGAGCTCCCTCCATGTTCGTATCGTTACTTCAGTCGTACTAATAGTTCTGTGTACAGTAGTATTAGAGCTTCCTCCATGTTCGTATCGTTACTTCAGTCGTACGAATAGTTCTCTGTACAGTAGTATTAGAGCTCCCTCCATGTTCTTATCGTTACTACAGTCGTACTAATAGTTCTGTGTACAGTAATATTAGAGCTCCCTCCATGTTCTTATCGTTACTACAGTCGTACTAATAGTTCTGTGTACAGTAGCCTTAGAGCTCCCTCCATTTTCTTATCGTTACTTCAATATTAATATTTCTCTTTGTACTAAAAGTTAAAATATATTTTATAATAATTTATCCTTGGATGTGAAGTAGATATTTTCCCTCTGTGGGCAAGTTAGACAGAAAAAAATTAATAATATATAAAATATTATATTATATTTAAAGATAACAACCATTGTTTAAGGTTGTTTAAGACGTCAGTCCTGCAATATATGTCAACATTAAAAATAAATACGCCCCTGGTACTCTAGCTATTGTCTATAGCTATACAATAAAGTCACTTGAGAATAGCTTTTAATCTTAAAATACGTTGAGCAGCCATTGTATTGAAAACCTAAGTACATACATCATTTATGCAAAGTTTATGAAATGTAATTTCCAAATTTGGTTAAAATTGGATGAGTCATTTAATATTATCATTGAAAAAGCATTCGGGCAAACAGACGAAATGCCAAATAGGTAATGAAACAAATAGCCGAAGCTATTGTTGATGCATTTTAGAGAGGATACTACCTCATAGATATCATATTCTGAAAATTGAAAAAATGACACCTGGACACGGGAATCGAACCCGGGACCTTCGGCTTAGTACGCCAATGCTCTTACCACTGAGCTATCCAAGATTCGTCCCATGTACATGGTCATTCTTCACTCATAGTTTAAGGCAGAGTCTAAGATGGATGTGGAAGTCGTCAGATTATAAACATGTGATTATATAAGATCACAGCCATCAGACAACGCAGCCATCAGTGACTTCAGAATATTATATCTATGAGGTAGTATCCTCTCTAAAATGCATCAACAATAGCTTCGGCTATTTGTTTCATAAATATATGCAATCCTGTACAATTATATATAATTGTCAATTGGCTGCAAAAATGCCAAATACCGAGTCGCTGATGGCTGCGTTGTCTGATGGCTGTGATCTTATATAATCACATGTTTATAAGCTGACGACTTCCACACGTCCATCTTAGACTCTGCCTTAAACTATGAGTGAAGAATGACCATGGACACGGGACGAACCCTGGATAGCTCAGTGGTAAGAGCATTGGCGTACTAAGCCGAAGGTCCCGGGTTCGATTCCCGTGTCAGGGTGTCATTTTTCAATTTTCAGAATATGACCAAATAGGTAAGTTAAAACAGAACCACATTTTGATAAATAAAAAAAAATTAAACTAACTTTTATTATTAGAAATACCACCTCTGAATTCTAGTGGTCAGAGTTCCTAGCTACAAATCCAGAGGTAACACATTTGATCCTCGGCAGTCCCAGATTTTTCTGTGAAACAGTTGGTCTGGAATAAGGTAAAAATTATCCTTATTAGGACAAACGTGGAGTTACTTGGATAAATAAGTAGCACCTCCTGTCTAGAAAACTGAGATTATTGAACAGGAGGCTTTAGTTTGCTGACCACATGACACCCTCTATGCGCAAATGTAATTACTATAATCACTAACAGATGCTTGGTCAATATAGCTCACTTTCGGGCTCACGCCATGGAGTGGATTTTTTTAATACATGAGGAGTATTTCATATATTCGTTTTTACTTCACTTGAAAACTAAAAAGGGTGATTTCACTCACCCTACAATGTACAAACCGTTTCATCTGTCCTGCACCAAATTTTTTAACCTCATTATAAATCATCACTGTTAGTAATTGTGTTATTCCTATTTACGATAAAGTTTAGTCTACATACCACCTTGGCAGTATGCTATAAATCTCTGAGTCGTTATGCCAGCACAGGTCCTTAATCAAATAAGTAATGTGATTCACATCCCAAAACCCTTCCCTAAACTTTTACCCCCTACAATTTCATTTCGTTTCGTAGAGTTCCCTTCTCTGCGTCAATTCAATTTCTTTCTCTTCTCTCTCTTTCTATCACCCATATCCAATTTAGCACTGAACACACATAATTTCTTCTTACTAACTTTTCTCTACCTTTACACTCCTTTTGATTTCTTAGACCTCCCGTGACTTGGATATAAAATTCCATTTTTATATGAAGGACCGTTTATTCATTTTTTTGGAAGAAAAAGTCCGGTTTTAACTAGACCGTTTGATATTTCATCTGTTTATTCGAGGATTACTGCCAAATTCATTGACCGACTGTAACAAAATTTGATAAGGACATTCTTTTGACTTAGGTGAACGAGTAATATTAGCGTATAAATTTTCTTTTTAATTTTGATATTTATTGCTAGACTTACTTCATAGTTGAGAAACGGTTATTCTATATGAGTATCGCAAATTTTACAATTGAATAGCCCGCGTCGATGGTTGATTGATCTCTAAGGCATCACTCTCGCAATATACCGGACTGCCAATAACAGGCTGATTGTGGTTCAAACCCTCGCCCATTTTACTCACTGTGGGTTTTTCTAAATTATTTTCCCCATAAAAATGCGGGTACAATTTGTAAAATTATCATTGCTACCTAATTTTACATTATTACTACCCGCCCCAAATAAGTAATACATATATACATCCTGAAATATCAAACCTTTACAACACCTTACTATTTATAAAATACTAGCAATCCCACACGTCGTTGCCCGTGACCCACTGTGGTATTGTGTTGGAAATAGACTAATTAAAAAGCTAGTTAAAAATCCTGCTTTGAGATGCATTAGTACCCCCTTCCGTACACCTATGTTAAAAATTTCAGATCTCTACTTGCCGTAGATTTGGCTGGGCATCGCACACAAACAAACAAACAAATACACAGACAAACACTTCCTTTTCTACATTAATATTATAAAGAGGAAAGATTTGATTTTTTGTTTTTTGTTTGTAAGGAGGAATAAATTAAATTTTCAAAATAAATTATAGCCTATGTTACTCGCTGATAATGTAGCTTTATATTGGCGAAAGCATTTTTAAAATTGGTCCAGTAGTTTTTGAGCTTATCCATTACAAACAAAAAAACAAAACATCAAATCGTTCCTCTTTATAATATTAAGAATATATATGCTTTACTCACTCAATGTATCTTCTGGCTTAGCACGAGTTCTATTACCAACTAGTTTGCACCGAATTCTATGATGAAGTGAAGACTGACAAAGCTTTGAAAGGAGCATCAACGATTCACTTCAATGATGTTATCTATACCTACGCTGATTGGCCTAGCTGGCCGACTGATAAACTTCACGTGAGCTTAATTGCCTACTCACTTGATTTCCGGTGTATATGTCTTCTAGATGACGTGTCAACATTATGACGGTTGTTAACAAGATAATTATGTTGATAGCACGTGTTTGCAACGTGGCGTTATACTTTTAATATGAATATTCCCCCCCTTATTTTTTATCAACTAGACCTATATAAAGCTGGTGCTCAGCTAACATAGTTGACTATTAATTCCGACACAACCACAAGAAGTCCTGGTCCAGACTTAGATATAATCACTCCAGGATGTCAAAATATAAACATTTTATATTTTATTAATATAATATAAATATAATCAACCTATAATGGGTTTGGGTGATTGAACACTTAGTTGATTATGTGATTAAAATCGTTCAGTGTAGGAGTCAATAATTTCTCACTAAAAGATTTGTTTTAAAAAGTAAAATTGTTTTATGGGACACTCAATGTTTCCTTTTGCCGCTTTGACGCTACTTTCTTTGTAAAATTTAGACTTATAAGTAGGTATCCCCTATTTGATTAATTTTCTTGCTTGGATTATTTAGTTAAAATATAAATTTTATTGCACTTGTGGTTAACAATAATAAAATAAACTTTAAAATTTGATAATGTTAATTTATAGGTACAATTTCATAGACGTATTTTGTTTGAAGAAATTATAAATATAATCTATATTTTACTGGTTTATGATATATATAATTTAACAATTCCAATTCATTTATTGAGAAACTACCAGTATTATAATGTAATATTAGTTTGCTTTCTATTATAGTGTTAAATATTTACAAGTCGAAATCTTCTCGATTAATTCTAAGTTTGTGGAAGTAATGGTCACACAGAAGTTTGAGTTATGTATGGAAGTCAAACCTTTGTGTAATTTAATTTGATCAGGATTGATATTTAAATTTTATTTAAATTTAAAATTTAGTGATATAGTTGGAATTCACAAGGGTAATACAGGTGCTTTGTTAACCGTTTAAAGGAGCTCTTTAGGCTATTTATTGTTATAGTAAGGTTTCAAAGGGTTGAAGATTTAACCTATTTGTTTAGTCGGAATTTAATCTCTTTGATATAGCAAAAATGGAAATACTTAATACTTTTATATATCAAACTTTTTATTAATATAGTAAGGTTTCAAAAGTTTAATGATTTGATCTGTTTGTTTAGTCTGAAGTCACAAGAGTGATTCAGCCGTTTTGTTAACCAAGTAGAAGAGCTCTTTAAGCTCTTTGTTGCTATATTAACGATTTTTTATTAATAATGGGTCTCTTTCAGACTAGTTCATAAACAATTAATTATAAAACTCGTTTTTTTTAACCATAGTCTTCTTCAAGGACACCGGTACTATTACTTTGAGATTGTGAAATATATCCTCAAATAGCAATCTCTGCTTTATTTATATGTTTTTCAACACTCCCCAGTTTGCCTTGTGAGTCCATGTATTATTTATTTACCTTTGTTGTTTTAACTTGAATAAATAATTCAATTTTTTATTAAACTTTCAAAGGTTCCTATTAATGTTACATTAAATTCCTTATAGTTTACACCTACCCTCTTCCCCGCTATTGTTATCTCTAGCGGTTATAGATGAAGGTGGTGAACGGTACAAATTCATTAAGTTCAACCTTCTTCATATCTGACAAACTGGCGTATTACTACAAATGCTTTTAACCCAAATCTGTTGTAAGAGGTGCTGCTAGAGAAAATACAACAAATACTAAAACTATTTACATGCGTGTATTGTTCAAAAAGCGACTGGAATAGATAATATTATTATTATTAGCACCGCGTCTTACTACCCGTTCGGGTTATACGCAAATAGATAATAAAAAGCGTGGTGGAAGGAGACCAATTTGGATTCATAAAAGGAAACAGAGATTCCATCGGTATGATGAGAATAATTTCAGAGATAGTTCTGAAAGTTAAAGAATTGAACCCAACTTTGGTGAAAGAGTGTAATGTAAGAAACCGATGGTGAGTCTCAATAAGATCGGCATTAACTGGAGTTGCATATGGCTGATCGCATACCTGTACCTGGGACAGCTAGTCAAGGTGAGGCAGAATTATATAAAGACCAAAAAGTAGAGATAGGAAGATGAGTAAGGCAGGGAAGCTGTGTGTCACCCAGTCTGTTCAACTTGTATGAAGAGTGGCTAGTCAGGGAGAGGGAATCACTGGATAGACGTGGCGATTTCAGGATAAGAGGACACGTCATCAATACAATAAAAATACGCAGAGGAACTAGCATTTCTGGTCGAAAATAAAAATAAAAGATTTCCAGGAAATGATATCTAACTAGTGGAGATAAGGAGAAAAATATTTATAGAGATAAACATTGGGAAGTCAACAGTGGTGGTGATTTTATTAAATCTTAAAAGCTGCTGAAAATTCCAACTGGAAATCATGAGTTTGAAAACATAGAATAGTGCAAGAACCTGGGAAGTCTGCTAAAAAAGTATAACAACTGCACCAAGGAAATTAGGCCAAACAGTCTAAGCCCTAAAGCATCACTATAGTGTTGGTCTGGCATGCTTGCGACAGGGAGATTGGGCTAGAATCCCGTTTGAGTCTACTGAGGGGTATTTTTACATAAATGGTTTCCCACTGTTTTTCCACGCATATTTAGGTAGATAATCTTTAAAATACATCCTTCCTCACCCCCGCCCCATTATTATTATTATTATCATTAGAACCGCGTCTTACTACCCGTTCGTATTATACGCACTTACGCTAATGTGTAATGGTAGGGTGATTGTGAGATGAAATGGAGGACCTAGAGTTTAACGTGGAATCCGAACCACGGTGGAGGCCTGGCATTCCCC
>CABFOV010000705.1:49050-65461 GCA_902141375.1 Timema poppense
GCTCGACTGCTGAGGACGGGGAGATCGAGGTTCGAATCTCGGTCGGGTGAACTGGGGTGGTTTTTCCTAAATGGTTTTCCACTCTCCCTCCACGCAAATGCGGGTTCACTTCCTTTAATTAAGCCTTCCCAATTCCTAATCCATTAGAGTAATTAGTACTTAAAGCGTATAACCCGAACGGGTAGTAAGACGCGGTGCTAAATATTATAATTAACTATTACAGTAAAAGAAAATTTGATTTTTTTTAGGAATTATAAATATTTTTCTAGGGTAACCTATCATTAATTAAACTTGCACTTTTTTAATAGGATGATTATATTGATACACAACTTATATTTTCACTTAATCATTAACATACATAGATTCTAACTAAAACCCGCCTCAGTGGCGTAGTTGGTTAACGCGCTAGTCGTGTTGAGCTCGACTGCTGAGGACGGGGAGATCGAGGTTCGAATCTCGGTCGGGTGAACTGGGGGTGGTTTTTCCTAAATGGTTTTCCACTCTACCTTCACGCAAATGTGGGTTCGCCTCCTCTAATTTAACCTTCCCAATTCCTAATCCATTAGTGTATTTAGTACTTAAAGCGTATAACCCGAACGGGTAGTAAGACGCGGTGATAAATAATAATAATAAAAAATTATAATTAAACTTATTTAAATTTATCACAAACTAAAAGAATAGTAGGCTTAGCTATGTGTGCCAGTATTTGAATCCGTATATCAAGACAAGCTCAATTCAGTTAGTTTCCTCTGTGCTGCCTCTTTGAAAAAATCCTTAGTAACTCTCATTTTGAAAGTACTGGGATAATACAAAAATTTTGTACCCGTATTACCCTCATCAGTCACCGCATGGTCTAACGCGCTACTCTCGCAGTAGACTAGACTGCCGATGACGGGGAGATTGAGGTTTGAATCTAGGTCGGGTTTACTGAAGGTGGGTTTTTCCTTAAATGGTTTTCTACCCTAAACAAACGCAGGCGCACTTAATCTAATAAAACCTTCATCATTCCTAAAAAAAAACATGAACATAATTATTACATCATCATCTAATCCGAACGGGTAGTAAGTTGCAGTGCTAAAAATAAATATACACATACCCGTATTGGTAAACAGGCGTAATAAGACGTCAGAATCATCTGCTGATTGGGTCCTACTTAGGTTTAACCCTAGCAATCCTAAGGGTAGGATTGGTCGATCCTACACGGAAGTATTTTATAATTTCAACTTACTAATTTTAATCTAAAATAACTTTAAACAAGCGTATAACTTGAACGGGTAATAAGACTTGGCGCTAAAATAAAATATTCAAATTTCAATGTAGTTGTCTACTAGACTTATTTACACATCCGAGCTATTTTTGTGTTATGTTTGCAAACAGTATTTTTCATTATTCCAGTTTTTTATAGTTAGGGCTATTCAAACCCTCCCTTATATAATGGTAGTGGCAACATTTTTTGTGGTCAATTTTGGCAGCACTGAGTATAATGAACCAGTAAACAGATATTTTAAGATATACAAAATGTAAAGATCACCTGTGCTGTGCACAATCAGTTGTGGACAAATATCGACTTACAGGTCGATTAGTGAGGAGTTTTTCAGGGTTATGTTCTTTAAAAAATAATAATTTTAATAAATTTCCAAAAAAAATAAATTGAAAAATATAAACATACCATCATAATTATGTTTAAATAAATGTTACGTTACACCGCAGATTTTCTCCTACTTTTATCTTAAAATTAAACACTTATTAAAAAGTTGAAAGATTTGTGAAACGAGATAGTAGGTAAATCCATTGTTGTAGAAACAATACAGCAAAGATCATAAATTAAATAATAAATAATATACACTGTTACTTACTCTATGGTATTAGTAACTAGAAACACTGATACAGAAAACTGAGAGAAAAGATCATAAGAATTAATTTCATTTTCAAAGAGCTGAATTAAAAAGAATATATATATTTGCTTAAAGCCCATAAATTATTAGTTTTATAAAAATATATTTCTAATAAAAATGTTTAGCTTTAATAGTACTACAACTTTTCAATTATGAGTTATTTCGTAACTCAGAGTTGCGGAGAAACAATTAAAATTGTAAAGTCTCCATTATGTAAAGTACCTTCAGAATCAATTCCATGAGAAAATATGTATTTCCATCTTATTTATAATGATAAACAGTGTATAGATATAAAATTTAATCAAAATCATTAAAGCGAGATTTGATAAAATTAAACTAACCTTAAATTTTTGATTTAATATCGAGGTCTTGAGAGAAAGTAAAAAGGACTTAAAGGTGTGTTACAAAATATATAATTAGATTGATAGATTTAAAGCCAGATCTTGTTTAGTCCCCTCTGAATTATTCTTTGGTCATTATTTATACCTCCATTAATGTATATATTAAATAGAACTAAAATTCAGAACATCTATCATACAAAACATAATATCTGAATCTAGTCGTAATCTATAATCTAATCTTTAATAAATAAATGTTTTAAATTCCTCATTGGAATCCCCCCAAGAATGTTCTGAAAACCTTTCGAAAGTTGACACCGGAGCTTTAAAAATAACTGCTAGAATTTTCGGGGGTTAGCTAATTTATGAACGTAAAATTATTAACAATCTTCCTAGATTTAAAATGTATGTACCCGCACTATCGTAGACAGGATCGAAACTTTACCCAGCCCTGAACATCCTCCAGATCTAACGCGCAATTCCTCTTTAAGGAATCAATATTTACTTGCGGTCCGTGGGAATGTACTGGTACTTTGACTATTCATGCGAACTGAGGGAATGCACTGGTACTTTGACTATTCATGCAAACTGAGGGAATGCACTGGTACTTTGACTATTCATGCGAACTGAGGGAATGCACTGGTACTCGGACATTCATGCAGACTGAGGGAATGCACTGGTACTCGGACTATTCATGCGGACTGAGGGAATGCACTGGTACTCGGACTATTCATGCGGACTGAGGGAATGCACTGGTACTTTGACTATTCGTGCGGACTGAGGGAATGCACTGGTACTTTGACTATTCATGCGGACTGAGGGAATGCACTGGTACTTGGACTATTCATGCGGACTGAGGGAATGCACTGGTACTTTGACTATTCATGCGAACTGAGGGAATGCACTGGTACTTGGACTATTCATGCGGACTGAGGGAATACACTGGTACTTTGACTATTCATGCGGACTGAGGGGATGCACTGGTACTTTGACTATTCATGCGGACTGAGGGAATTCACTGGTACTCGGACTATTCATGCAAACTGAGGGAATGCACTGGTACTTTGACTATTCATGCGGACTGAGGGAATGCACTGGTACTCGGAATATTCATTCAAACTGAGGGAATGCACTGGTACTCGGACTATTCATGTGGACTGAGGGAATGCACTGGTACTTTGACTATTCATGCGGACTGAGGGAATTCACTGGTACTCGGACTATTCATGCGGACTGAGGGAATGCACTGGTACTCGGACTATTCATGCGAACTGAGGGAATGCACTGGTACTTGACTATTCGTGCGGACTGAGGGAATGTACTCGTACTAGTCGTGAGGACTGAAGAAATGCACCGATAATTCGACAGGTCTTACGGACTGAGGATAGTTGAGGGTTACCATCTCTGTCGGCTGCTTTAAAGGGTTTTTATTTTTTCCTTAACGGTTTTATACCCTCTTTCCACGCAAATGAAGACGTATTTCTTCTCAAGTGTACCTTTCTCATCCTCATCCTACTGTTATAGTAAGGATGGATAATATCGCGTGCAGTACGCTATGAAAAGTAGCAAAGTGTACATTCATTTATTCCTTCATATTCTCAAAAACCACATTACTTTCAAATTTATTTTACTCTACATGATTTATTCTACATATGATTTTATTTTCTACATTTTTTCTACTACCTGATTTTTTACTTTTTTCATTTTTTTTTTGTATTCTCTATATTTTTTTGTATTTTCTACATATTTTGTATTCTGTTCATTTTTATACTCTCAACATTTTTATATTCTTTAAATTTTCCCAAACAGTACTCATTACATTTTTATGCAACACCCTCTACTTTTTTTTATAGGCTTTACATTTTTATACAGTACTTCTTACATTTTTATACAGTAGGTATACTCTTTACATATTAAACCCTTTACACTTTTTATAATATAAAATTTATTTGTACTCTTTTAAATATTTTATGTTTTTTACATTCTCTAAATTTTATATTCTTTAAAATGTTTTAGCTCTAATAATCTAGTCGTAGTATAAAAGAGAGGTAGTAAAGAACACAGATAAGGATGTAGAATAAATAATGTTATATAGCATAAGAGAAAGAAATAAAAGATAATAATGAAAGAAGAGTTAAATGCGGAACATAAAAAAAAAGACAGAGTGAAAAAAAAAGACCCAGCTAACTAGATTGAAAATTATTGTATGGAAGTGGGGTATTCGAAATAAAAGATCAAATAAATCCAAGGACGATAAAGTAAAAGGGAAATGAATGATAAAAAGAGTGGTGAAAGAGGAGAGAGAAGATCCTCACCAGAAGCAGTCAAAGAACGCTATTTGATAAGTGTAGAACAGAGTTTAAAATGAGATCGGTTAGAACCACATCCATTTTGTGGTCGGTAAAAAGAGATACCCAGGCGAGGATGAATCATCTCTTATTAAAACGGTGCGTCAGGGTTGAGGTCGTGGAGGAAACGGATTATACAAACATTTGTCTAATGGGCGTAGAGAAAATTCACTTGATAAAATAAACAGTTAACCGTATTTGTAAACTAACAACGTATTAAATCGATTTTGATGAGAATTGTTATTTTTTTTATTTTTTTTAGGTCCTATAATGGCGATAATTAATTTTCTAATGTAACGATATAAATATTGCGGTTTTTGAGAAATGTTCGAGGCTGCTTATTTTATCAGTAAAGCATTAAACGTTACATCTATCGAACAGTTAGTTTGTGATATAATTTATCACTTTATTTCTTTAAATACATTACCAAGAAAGTGAAAAGCATGATGGCAACTATGCGACTGTTTCACAACACATCAGGTTCAATAAGCTGTAACTGAATTGTTAAGGAGCCAGACTAAAATAATCTAACTGAACTCGATTTGATCCCAGAGGTTGGCCTAAAACAGTTCAATATTTGAATTCAAACTATTCATTAAATAATAAATAGTTGTTAGCGCTAGGCGACTTATGTTGAGTAGGCCTGTTTCAGGTTAAGTTAGTTTTTATGTCATGTGCTATCCAAACACTTGTCCTTTGAGTTTAACTTAATATATACTAAAACTCGCAGTGGGAGTTAAACGATTAATATTATTATTATTAGCACCGCGTCTTAATACCCGTTCGGGTTATACGCACTTACGCTAATGTGTAATGGTAGGGTGATTGATGGAGGCCTGGCATTCCCCACATTCAGAAGATGTCTTGTCAGAGGTGAAGGAAGGGTTTGGTAATCAGATAAATCTGTGCCGTGACCGAGGATTGAACACCGGCCGCCAGCACAGAGGTCTGACACCTTACCCCCTAGACCACCAGGTCACCCTTAAACGATTAATAAATTTGGATTTAGAAACCCGGCTAGTTGCGCTTTAAGGTTAGGGGAGATTTTCATACCTTTTTTCCCGCACCAATGCCAGTGCATTTTCTCTAAACTTTCTTCCTTACTTATACCATTTGGAATAAGTTGTTACTAAAGTTTAAGGTATAAATGTGTATCTATAATAATAAGGCTACTAAATAATTTTTAATAGTTTTTTTAATATTAAATTTATTAAAAGCCCTTTAATTTATCGCTGAATTCCGGAAGCAGAACCGCTTGCTAGTACTGATCTCGCAAATAATTTTCCTTCCTCTTCCTTCCTCTTCATTCCTTATCTTTATATCTTGATATGTTTAGGCTAAGAATATACAATCATTAATCTTATTATTTAATGGGTGATCATTAAATCTCGGTGTTCTTGGGCTAAAGTGTTCGCCTGGACCCGTTGTTCGTGGTTTCAAGCCCAACTGGGGTCGACGAATTTTTTTCTAGAGTGATAAAAATCCGTTGCACAACTTCTTTCGGGGTGGAAGTAAATCCGCCAGTCCCATGTCGATTGTGAGATATAAAATAACCCTGGGATATATGTGTGAAAATACCTCTCTCGGGAAGGCTGGTAGGACATTTCGCTCTCACTCATAGAAATTATCGTGTGCTTATATAAAGAGTGGCTCAGATAATGCACGTTAAATACCCAAAGTAAATAAACAAATAATGAGTGATTATTTATATAGATATAGAAGACAGTTTACAAATTCAGTTCTTTTCAAGCCTCGCTTAACCTGACAACAACCTAATTAACTATCCCTATGTGCTAAATGACGAATAACTCAACCATCAGGACGATTCTTGCGGACAACCTCCACGTGATGATACATGTGGATTTAAAATATACTCAACTAAATTTTCCTCGAGATTCGAAAATTTTTGAAATTTTTTGTATTATTAAAAATTAAAAATACAAACACTGATAGTATCAAATTAACTACAAATAAACAATACTAACTGAATTAAATAATATGATTAATAATTAATTCTGTAAGTTAGTAAGAGTATGAGAAAAACAAAATGTAATCCAACAAAATAAACAACTTAATAGCTATAAAACACATGGTTATTTAAATATGTATAAGAGATACAAAATATTAACACAGTCTATAATAACAATCAATGTCTACATTGACCTTGTGGCTCACCTAAGTCGTCACTGGTCTCCACGCGTCTGTGTTGATCCGCGTTACACGAAAGCCGGACACGACGGCCTACTCATTGGTCACGCTGGCCTATACACTGGACACGCTTACCCACTCGCTGGATACGCTGACCTATACTTACTTGACACCCTGGTCCAATCGTCGGACACGCTGGCCCACTCACCAGACATGCTGACTCCCTCGCTGGACACGCTGGCACACACGCTAGGCATTATGGCCCTCTCGATGGACATACTGAACCACACGCTGGTTACGGTAGCACACTCTATGAACACGCCAGATCACTCGCTGAATACGCCAGCCAACTCTAAAGGCAAGCCAACTAGCTCGCTTGATACGCCAACCCACGTGCCAGACCCTCTGGCCCACTCAACAAACATGTTGTCCCACTCGCTGGACACGCTGGTCCAGTCTCTGGACATGCTAGTCCACTCACTGGACACACTGTTCTGCACGCTGGCCCAGTCTCTGGACTTGCTAGTCCACTTGCCGGACACGCTGATCCACTCGTTGAACATGCTCGCCAAACCCCTAGGACACGCTGGTCCACTATCCACAAATTGGACTGGAGCTCCTATGGCTATCACCAACCGTGTATATATAGGTCACAGTTAAAGAGTCAGGAATCATCCATTTATAGAATAGTGGGTTAGAATAAAATGGGCCCAGACTCTTACAGACGTGTCCCTTTCCCTCTCTCCAGATCTTCTTTAATCTCGCTTGAAGTGAGATTTGCTGAGTACCTGCTAACCCAGGAAGGAGATAGAGAGAGTAGAGAGCACAGTTAAAAACAAGGAGAAACGTGCAGGTCTCGCTGTCAGACACTAATCTCGATATAATAATTTATTTACCATGTTCTGCATCTTGATTCTTTTTAGCACCATTTTATACTACCCATTTGGGTTGTACGCCGATGCACTGATTACGCTTGTGGGTTCAAGATACGGCAGGTTGAATTTAGAGCAGGTGTACCTGCATTTTGATGAAGAATGAGAAACTATTTAGTAAACACTACCCTCAATACACCCGGTCACCCCGTCATCGGCAGTCTAGAATGTTGCGAATGTGACGCCTTAGGTCATGCAGCCACTTAAGCGGGTATTTGTCTTATTATATTTCCTGTCTTTTCGCGTGTATAAAATAATAACGTAGAATATAAGTAAAATGTTATACCGAGGAAGGATACTAATATTTTCTTAGAGGGCCAGTGGGAAACCTTTATGGGGAAATAAACAAATCCAAAATTATTGTAATTTTAACCTCAAGCTTCCTTTCTCTGAAAAACAGGCTGACGCCCTTGACCATATGTTCATTGTTAAAGGGACATTAGTATAATTCTAGCAAAATAACAAAGTAAAATGTATTTAGAGCATTAGTTCACGTCGTCTGCCGCTAGAGATCAGGTCGTTCGCCTCTATAACGTTATTTCAGCATCATGTATCGACCCTGTGGTAATAACTATATTTACATATCGGCGTGGTTAACGATTCGCCCAGTATAATTTACTGTATTAACCTCTAACTTAGTTGCCCTTAATGTATTTCAGATAACCTCATTATGTCTAAGGTGATTAACCCAAATCATAGTTAATATAATTATTAGTGGCTTATAATAAAATAGCCCCAATTAAATAATAGTATTTGCCCCATAAACTGGGAATACTAGTCACAGATAAGATTGTCTATAAAAATACTATTTCTCAAAAATCAATTACGTGGATTGAATTAATATATTTTATTTATGAGAATCAAAAGGCTTTGATCAAAAAATCTACTCAATATGGATGATTTGCAACTCAGAGTCTAGATTATTCCGTAAAAGTTTTTTTCTTCACACACAGACACAGCTTTTTCATTTTGGAATATACCAACAAAAAAATACTTCTCAACAAATATATTTACCTTATCATCATTTCATATGAGTAATTATTCTAAACAAACTTTTTCTTTAGGTGAAAAAACTAAAATTCAAGCGCCATCGCTTTCCTGCTACCTGCCAAAGCTAGCCATACATTTTCAGTAATGGGGTAGGGAGGAGGAAGGTATAATCTAGAAAAACGTACACGCATTTGCGGGTAGGGAGAGAGTTAAGCCATTTAGGAAAACACACCAAGCCAGGAATCGAACCATTTTCTTTTTATTACCAGCACACTAGAATTAATGGCAGCTATCATTGCCATCTACCAACGTAATCTTATACCATAATTTTCTTACGACTGGACATATCTGACAGCTATAATATTATTTAATAATATTTAGCAGCGCGTCTTACTACCCGTTTGGATTATACGCTTTAAGTACTAACTACGCTAATGGATTAGGAATTGGGAGGGTTGAATTAGAGGAAGTGAACCTGCATTTTCATGGAGGGCGAGTGGAAAACCATTTAGGAAACCCCTCCCCAATTCACCCGACCGAGATTCGAACCTCGATCTCCCCGTCCTCAGAAGTCGATATTAACACGACTAGCGCGTTAGCCAACTACGCCACCGAGGTGGATCTGACAGCTATAAAAAGATTGATATATATATTCTTTAACTGTTCACATGTCAGGTCATGTAATTTGCAGCTGTTATTTTTTATATATATTATCAATAAAATAGCACAAATAAGTAATAATATAGTGACCTGCATGGTCTAACGTGCTACTCTCACAGTAGAATAGACTGCCGACGACGGAGAACTCGAGATTCGAATATCGGTTTGATGTACTGAGGGTGGATTTCCCAAAGTGGTTTTCCACACTTCCTCGACGCAAATGCGGGTATACCTTCTTTGAATATAACCTTCCTAAAAACACAAGCTTAGTTAGTACATGAGCGTATAAACCGAACAGGTAGTCAGTCATACGCGATGTTATAAAAAATAATAAATTTAATTTGTTTCAGTGTTGACCGCCAAAAGAAGATTGAATTTTCAAAGGGTCCACTCTTAATAAATTCAAGCTATATATAAGTTCTGATCAAAGCTAGCGTTAACTATCGTCACTTTTGCTAAGCCTTCATCAGCTCAACACAGTTTGTCCAGGAAAGCGCTCTGGAACCTTCTCCCTCGAAGCCTCTCGACCTTTCCTTGACACCACGTGGCTCGGTGATTCGCCAGAGACCTAACTAGTTTGTAACATAAGTTAGCACACTCCAGACCCTCTGTTTATAGTATGCGTCACATGAAGTAAAACTTTTTAGCAGAATACACGTTTCAGAACATGTTGCCTTCTGTTTTACATTATCTTTTTTTGTTGAAGAGTCCGTCTCGCCCACCATAAAATACATAAATTAGGTAAGTGATATAGGTTTAACGTGATGTCACAAAGTGGCACGGTTTAATGTTTTCTCATTTTTAAAGCAAACCAGTGAAATGTATGACATACAAACGGATTTACCATTCTTTTTAAATGTATATATATATAAGAAGATTTAAAAATATCACGGCCAGCAAGGCGACACAAAGGCCGACGCCTGTATAAAACTCCCTATTGAATATACTGTATCTTGGATCATCTCAAGTCATTCTTGACGTGGCGATCTCTAGGTTACAATGACATACTTTTCAGATCGCAGCGAAATAAATGGCGCGCGGCAGTATATAAAAGCATTTATTGTCTCCTGTGTATTATAGAACGCGTGACACAAAACACCTGTATAAAGGAGCCCTAACTTACGAGTTCAAAAACTTGTCGAGCGTGTGACAGCCTATAAAAAAACCCATCAAGTCACAGTGACTGCGCTTGCGTCACTAAGCTCTTCAGCTAGAACGTGCCGACAGTTTCATAGGTGACGTAGGGAGGAAGCTTTAAAGTGTAGGGTATTCCTCTTTTATCCAGTTGAAGAGCCCGGTAAAGCTTCCCGCGTCATGTAGAGGTAATCTGTGAAACAAAAGACTGGTTTTGAACCCCATACCCTTCTGTTCTTCAATCCCTCAGCATCATCACCATCGTCACTAACATCCCCTACCATTTTACAAGATAAGTTCCCCTCCAGTGGCGGCTCGTAGCTAAAATTAGTGAGGGTGCTGCTCCAGAAAATGTTTAGCCTTTGTTTTAAAATTATTTAAAAGGATTAAAACATGTATTGAAAGAAATTTTATTCAGGAACTTGATAAAATCTTATCCAAAAAAATACTTTTTTACTTACTTTAACTTAAATTGTTAAAGTTCAAGATTGATCTATTCATTTAATAATGAAATATATTCTTCTGGTTTTAATTTGCGAAAAAATTTCAATAATTTTCTCCTTGATCTCCGGATAACAACTGAGGAAATTCTTCTCCATTGCAAGTACCGCAAGCGCATTTAGTCTTTCCGAATTCATAGTGCTTCTTAAAAAGTTTTTATTCTTTTCAATGTTGAAAAGCAGCACTCTGCCTCTGATGTAGTCATGGGAATTATCAAGAGGATTTTTATCAGTTTATTAATTTCACTTAAAACATCATCTAGATTATTTTCCAAGATAAATTACAGCAGCTCAATTAATTTGCAATATTTATGAATATCAGTCCTACAATAGCATACTTTTAGTTCAGTTTCAAGCTTTTCTTTGTCAATCATGGGATAAGCTTCAGTGGTCAGTACTATCTCTTTTGTGGAATGTTCATTCTTAAATCTAGTGAAGCAATTCTTGTTGAACAATTTAGCAGCTACTAAGTATTTAGTGGAAGAATATCTGTCCATTATATCAACACATATAGTCAAACACTTCCTTAGCATCTACCATGAGTGTCTTTGAAGGATTCTCACAGTACTTTTGAGTTTCTCAATTTTAAAATAGCAGTTTTGAAATTTGTTATATATTCATTAACTTTAAAAACACACTTATTTCTTGAGATTGATTTGGTTGTAGATTATTTCAACATGAGGCATAATCTGATGAAAAACCTTTAACCAAAACTTTAAATTATCATCATTCAGGTATTTTAAAATTCCTGTTGCTTCTGCAATGGTTTTATCTGCATTTTCATGAACTCTGTTTATGGTCCGTATGTTGAAATTCCACCTTGTAGAGGATGGACGTGGAATGCTGACGTCCATAATATTTCTTGAGAATGGACACACGTTGTGGTGATCTAGAGAAGAATGTTGGGTTAGCCATAATGTTAGAGAAAAAAAATTATTGTGTTTCGTGTAGGACTTGGCGCATTTCTCATTATTAAATTAATTTGATGTGCATCACAGTGAATGAAATGTGCATTACTACAAACTGTTTTATTTTTGATTGAACTCCTTATTTTTTGCTTTTCATAACCTTTGCACCATCAAATGTCTGAGCTATCAGTTTTTGTCCATTTCCTTGAAGGACTATGTTCAATTGTTCTAAAATAAGTTTTTATATGCCATCTGCAGTTTGATTTTCTGTAATAAAGAATCCCAAAAAACGATCAAATATGTCTATCCAATACGTACCGTAGAACAAGGACCATTTGAGTGTGTTCCGAAAAATCTATTGTGTCATCAGTCATGACAGCTACAAAGGAAGCTTTTCTAATTTCCATCCTTATCTCCTCATGGTATATTTGTAGCAGGCAGTCCAGTATCTCATTCTGAATGGTCTTAGAAACACCTTTGAGGACTGCATTAGTTTCTAAGTGATTCTTCAAATCTGAATTTAATCTAGATGTAAAATTTAATAATCCTCTAAATACCCCTAAATTTACTGAATCGTCTTTTTCATCATGTCCACGTAAGAGCCCTTCAAATTTTCCAAAATGTAAATGCAGACTATTATTTTGGACAAAATTTCACAGTTATTTTTAACTTTCATATTATGCTAATTGATTGAAAGTCTGTATGGCTCACTAAGTTTCTCAGAGTCCTAAGATTGACAGTGAAACAACATTATCAACGTGCTTCTTTGACTTCTCATGCTTTTCAGTTTTTTCTTCATTTTGTTTATATTTCTAAAACCATCTTTTGTCCACGGTACATCACCTCCAAACAGCAAACACAGGAAGCAAAATAGTGCAGTTTTTACTTCACAGCCGCAAAGCCAACTTTCCCGTCGATACCATTCATAATTAAAGTTACGAATATATTTCTTGTTGTTGCTTTTGCCTGGCTGAGCTATTAGAATATCAGGTGTTGAACGACCTATTTTCTTAACTGTAACTTTCTCATGGAGAGATAGCTGTGAAAACATAAGCTGTTGTAGTTCACTTATAGTCACAGAATATATTTCTTGGGGATTCAAGGTCATGGTTAAAATTTTCTGTTAAATAAAATAACCGAATAAAATTAATCAAATAGAATAGATGGAAGTAGAATACTAATCTAATTCTACACTCGTCTACACTTTATCATATTCAAGAATATGGTACACAGTTTTTAAGCACAACACACGCTGAGTAAAAAAAACACTTCCTTTCACCATCACACCAGAGCTGGCACTGCGAGAGCAACAGTGCTCTCTCTACTTGGCAGTCCTGCCTGCCTTCCTCCCCACCCTCCTCCTATGTGCGCATGCACACAACAGTCAAACACCACGTCGCTGGCACTGTGAAGCGCACAGTTCCATACAAAGATTTTTTTACTTTTTCATAAACTGGGGGATGGCTACTGAAGTACTGACATTACGCTTAAGGAATATATATTGTACTATAAAAATAAACAAAGAATTAAAGAAAAAAAGACTCATTATATTAAATGTTATCGATAATATCAAGTGGAAATAGGGGGTGCTGCAGTTCTACAGTGCCTATACACGATCCGCCACTGGTCCCCTCCCCTCTCCACCCATGATATAGATAAAACACAGAGGACTCTTAATGGATCATTTTAAATATAAGAGAGAGAACACCGCTTGCCATCGATGACTAGAAAATTATAAAAAAAATGTTTGCACTTTTGTGATCTTAGTGGCTCCATAATCAACTCCCTCTGACTTTTATGAGGAAGGGAGTTGAGGGAGGTTATTAAAAGGTACCAACTTGAAATTGTTGTAATATTTACAGATTTTATTTTGCATTGTAGAGAAAATATTGTAATCATTAACAATTTGGACCTCAAGATTATTATGAGTTATACTGTTTGATTTATATATATATACATACAGTTTATAAAAATATTATAAACATTCATAAATTTAAATATAAAAACATATATAGCCAATTATTTAATATGTTCAGCTCAAGACTGTACCCTTTCCAACGGAATGTAGACATGGCAAAGTTGTTTTTTTATCTTCGTTTTTAAATCTTAATTTTTTATCTTCAAACAATACCAATGCCCTATCAAGAAAAAATGGCTAAATATTAATAATCATTTCCAAATCATAGTAAAAAAAAATCGATTTTTGTTTGTAAGATTTAACACAGACTTTAAAATAGATTTATAAAAATAAAATAGAATATACCTTAGTTAATTTTGGCTGGAAGGGGCTTAATAACCTAATATTTTTAGAAACCACTTTTATGTGGAAAGAGCGTAATTTTGTAGAATAAATAAAAGGATAAAACGCCATAAATACAACCGGACAGAATTCTGAACCCCACCTTTCGATCCCCGTTTTGACTTAATTGACGTCTAGGCTTGCGTATTGTTCGGTTATGGTAGCAACAAAATATCAGCGGTAATAATAATATTGCGCCGCTGGGCTGCATCATTCGTAGCCCAGTTTGTGGAGAGATTAGCCTATACTAATATACGGTTTCTAAGGGGACGCCAAAATGTACTAATCGTTCTAAACATCCTTTGAATGGAGGCTCTTTCCATGTCCCAATGAGATGAGATGATGATGACAGTGAATATAAGCGTCTGGAACCAGTAGAAACACTTACAGTTTAACTTAAGCTTAACCAACCAAACCCTCGTGACTTTTGGGGTAATTCTCCTTTCTGGAAAAATACCCACGGTACAAGCCGGGAAAAGAACCACTACACCACAGGATCGGTTATCTAAGAAGTAGAAATAGATAAGGCGATTTAGAGGAAATGTACCCGCAATGTAGTGGTAAAATGGTAGGGAAAACCCAGAGTGATAAAACTAATTTATAAAACTACCACTACTTCCTATCCACAATGCACCCAGCCAATATTAGAATGTCAGCAACCTTGTCACAGGCAGTCTAGTATGTTGCGAACCTAACAACTTAAACTAGGTGACCACCAATTTTGGTGTCCAAAAAAATTAAGTCACGTTATACATCTCATCTCGGATAGATACTTATGTACTAATTACGCTAATGTGTTAGGTATGAGGAGGTTATATTTAGATAAAGTGTATCCACATTTGTGTTTAGTGAAAGTATATCACCATTTATAAAAACCACCATCAGTACAACTGACCGGGATTTAAACCAAGCTATCCACCGTCTTCAGCGGTCAGGTCTATTTAGAAATTATTGACACCTTATACCATTTGACCATTGAATGTCCGTGAATAAAAAATACTATATCGTATTTCAATAGAAAATAAATGGTACGGTGCACCGCAAAGACTTTCTCTATTTTTAAATTTAATTACACATTTATTAAAAACTCGTAAAAATTGAGAAACGAGATAATACACACTATTTCACAAACACTCCAACAAAGAGCATAATTGTAATAATATACGCTGTTACAGAAACATTGATAAAAGAATATAATCACATTCCACTAAAGAGCTTAAGTCAATTTAATATTTCAAATTAAGGAATTAAAAAAAAATTTATGTTTGACTATAGCTCATAAACTATTAGTTTATATAAAAATAGATTCTAGATTAAAATCTTTTTATGCGCCTGAGTAAACTACATTACATTTAATTTTAGGGTTGGATATCTAATTAAAATAATTCCTTGGGGGAGCCTTATAAAGGCCTTATTTACCAGATCAGTAAAACTGGTTTGGCTTTAGTCAAGAGAGAAAAAAAAAGATGGATGGCATCGCAAAAATCACTTATCTCTTTTTCAACGGGGTCGAGAAACGTTTAAAATTATTTTTAAAATGAATTTGAATTTTTTTACGATCACAGCAATTCTTTCTTCGAGGGGTCAAGAGGAAGAAGCAAATTACTCGATTAAAATTACGATCAACAGTTAATATTCAATATTTTTTTTCCTCGGGGTTTGTATATCCCCAAAATATCATTGAATGAATTTCAGAAGAGGTCAAAAGAAATAAAGAAAGCATATTCTTTTAATAAACTATTTATTTGTCAATTCGTCTTCAACACTTTGGCTTCAAGCCAATAAGTAGAGTCACTAACGGTGTGGTGGGGGGAGGGACGTTCAATCGGAAATATCTTCTTCCCCAACCTCTCTATTTCCTTTATCTTATCCTTAACCTTCTCTTTTCCTCCCAAAAAAACTTGGGAGATTTTGTGAAGACTCCAATAAACTCCCAACGCCATTCCACATAGTCGCTACATTTCCTTTAAATGTAGAATAGATAATTATCGTTTCTGTTCAACCGAGTAGCTGGAGCTGATCCAAATAACTATCTATCTATTTATTCTTAATGCGATCACAGCTTGCCACGGTTTAAGGTAGGAGGGAAGGAAATGCGAGTCGTCAGTATTTCTGTTATTTCTTCTGGTAAAAAAAAGTTTACTGGTCAATATAAATCAGTCAATAAATACGTTTAGTTTAGTTTTCTATAAATTGCAACATCAACATTACTTGAATATTTGTCACGATTAGAGCTAAATTTAAACAAGTTTTTTTTTT
>CABFOV010000705.1:65470-80717 GCA_902141375.1 Timema poppense
TTAAAAAAAAAACTTTTGTTTAAATACTTCTTTTGTTTTCTGCCTACATCACAATTTCACGAAACCAACTTTTAATACATGTTTTTTCTTCTAGAGAAAACTGTTTTACTTTCTCACATAGAGAAAGTATTGTGTACTAGAAAACCTCTTACCCTGATATCATGATGAGTCTGGATGAATTATGAGCCTTTAACTGAAAAAAAATTATGAGTCCTGGATCATTCTGCCTTGACAGTCCAATTTTCGTAAGAAATGAAATTTGGAAAATAAAAACTGGTTTTTGGCAGTCAAAATTAACGGCATTTTACTTTGTTGCTATTATTATTTTAAGGATATTAATAAAATCTATAAAAAGTGAGAGCTGCAGGTCATATGACTTTACGTATGAATACGTGTAAATAGATCTAGTAAATTATCTAGCTGTAAGATAAGGGCTCATCCAATGCATATTGAAAATTCTGATGAAAAGATTTTCTTGGCATCCCAATGTAAAAACCTAACGGCAACTATAACATTTTGTGTGAGTGGGCGACAGGCTTTCGTTAAGAGATTCATTACCATTCGGATGTCACTTCTCAACTGTTACACGAAGTAAAACAATCCGAGTGATTCACTCCCACTCACCGCAAGGAGGTTCCCGATGTGAGTCATAAGGTTAAGGTTTTTCCCACCTTCCAGTCTTTAAATGGTATTTTTTTAATGTTTCTATCTATAGCAATCCCTACAGGTATTCCAGCAATTACGTCATCAAAATGATTACCCCATGAATCATGTGTTACAATAAAAGACCGAAAAGGGGGTGGGGATCCACTTAATTTCCCCTTCCTCCTGAGACCCCTCGCCGTGTCGACTCTTCCGTTAAAGTTACCGGAAGCACGGTCGTTTATTCTTCATTAGTAAATGAGCAAGCATTGTGACACTTGGGTGTCGGGTGGCGTCAAGTTTTGTGATGTGATGTCGTTGAAAGCAGTGGCGTAGTCGATACTCCAAGAAAAAGGGAGGTCTGATCGAAACCTCGGTGTAAATTCAGGCTACTGGTGTTCGCAAGACTTCCGGTTATGATTCTCGTCTTCAGACAGTGGAATAGTTAACTGCATGAGGTCTGGTTGCTGTGTTTACATTCGATAAGTTAATCTAGAACAAATAGATAAACACAAAATTACCTACTTCAGTGGTTGAATAGTTCTTGGCGTCTCTTTCGCAATAAACTTGATTGCCGATTACAGCAAAATAGGTGTTAGAATCCCGTAGCAGAATACTTTTTTTTTACGGAACGGTTTCTTACTTTCTTTTAATGTAAATGAGGATACACATCCTCTAAATTTAATCTTCCTCCCACCCATCCCATTAGTGTAAATACGTATAAAACCCAAAC
This sequence comes from Timema poppense, assembly GCA_902141375.1. Taxonomy (NCBI): domain Eukaryota; kingdom Metazoa; phylum Arthropoda; class Insecta; order Phasmatodea; family Timematidae; genus Timema; species Timema poppense. The sequence continues at coordinate 66,846 of CABFOV010000705.1, forward strand.
AAATAAGAAGAAACGATTAATTAAAAATATAAGATAACTTTGCTAAGGGATGGTTTCACAACAAAAGTTGATCTGTCTACAGTATAGGTTTTTAGACATTTTTAGATTCAAATGAGGTTTTTTTTAAACTGTATCTTCGTCATACTAGTTACTTATGTTAAATACTATAAGTCTCCATCCTGATATAGGGTCTTAACTACCACCAGGGCAGTGAGTGAGTCAGGGCCCCCGAGTATAGGGGTCCGCCGTGCAAGGAGTTTTTTTTTTAATTATTTTGAATGAAAGCAGACCAAAGCCTTAATGAAACGCATATCGTCTCAATATATTTGACTCTCGCTGTTTTCCTTTGCCATTACGTTAAAAAAATCTCGCTGTACGAGACTAAAAGTCACGGGTAACGATAAAGGATCAAAAAAAAAGAGGAGAGAGTTAACTTGCGGGTGGAGGCGGAGGGGGTAGGGACTCTATCGGATCAAAAACATCTAATAAATAACGACACACACCAACAAGACTTATTAAAATAAAGAGGGAATGTGGGATTTAGAGCTGGGAGTGGGAAAAATAAAAAAGGGGGATACCAATTATTATCTGTTGCCCCGGGGGCCCTCAATCCTCTAGTTACGGCCCTGCTGACACAATGAGTATTATTTTGTTGAGAATTAGTATCTAAACGAATAATTTCTAGAGGCTTTTTTTTTTAACGTATGCCCTCCTCGGATCTGCGATAGTTTTCTGTCGTTCGGACACCCTGTAGGTGTGGTTGTTTCACACTGATGCCATAATGTGATTATGACTATGTGGCACCGGTATGGGTCCTAAAAATAACTCAAACCTAAGACTATGGCGACCACAGGAACAATTTTTCTCCAGAGAAAATGCTTATGGTACCACCAAGAATTGAGCCCGGGACTTTTAGATTAGAGGCCAGGAATTATAACCTTAGACTAAGAGGCCAGCCAGGTCAACTTTTGATAGTATTAATTACGGTCTAAGCCAAGATCGTTTTATAAAAATGTAGTCCATTGTCCTCAAACCGATTTAAGTTAATTGGAAGCTATTTTAAAAGTGTCGCTTTTCAAACCTACTCCAAACAAGTATGTCGCTACTTAAAATTTATAAGAAAATATATAATCTCTGTTTCAGAAAAAAAAAATCCATATTATATGAAAAAGAGATAGGCCATTAACAAAATAGACTCGTTAAAGCGCTTATTCAGAAAATAGGCTAAAACCAATGGAATAGGAAATTATAGGCACTATAGAACCAACATATTATACTCTTAATAACATTAAATACTTATGTATCCTATTTATTCCCATCGCCCTATTATTGGGGTTGTGAACTTATTACTTTTTCTATCGATCTATTTTGTATTTCTGAGAATTTTTAAAAAGTTATTGAAAGAGGTGTTGAAATTTACAATCATATTACTGAGGATATGTCAATAAAGGAAACGCGAGTGGTTTGTTACACTATTTTTATGCTATTTTATTGATTTTTATGTTGTTTTACACGTTATCACTACTCGTTTTATTTATACCTTTACTCGAAACACTAATCAATGAACTTTCACACTGTAAATATTAACATAAATAGTAATACCCCAATATGGGACCATTGGGAATGAAGGGGTAGATGGTTTCTAGTTTTATATTTATTTATTTTTTGCTTTCAGGCTAACTTTAGATGAAATTATCTCAATTTGGGATGATAATGAAAATATATTAGAGACAAAGGTTTTTATAAGTCATCCTTAAAAACCATTAAATTAGTGATTAAGACAGTGAAAATGAGAATTTTATAAAACCAGAAATCAATCATCTCCACGGTAATCAATTTCTTTCTATCCAGAGTTCCACACTAAACACCTTGGAGGGACAGATATTGTTAGTACGATTGTGGATGAAGAAGATATTCCAGAAGAATTTTTATAACACATTTATACATCAGAGAATGAAAATAAATATAAAAGAATAGAAATTTGTATTCCTAGCTGAAAGTGGTAAAGTATGTCTTTTGCAACAGATTCGAAATGGAAACATGCTGAATGGATTCCAAATAGTTATTGTCCCGTAGAGCACTTTGAAATGTTTATTTTACGATGAAGTTATAGAACTAGTAGATAACTGTTTCCTAGCACTCAGTGAACCAAGATAAAATAGTACTGCCTAGAACCTGTAAATTAGACTGTACCGGCTCGAGCGCTCGCTCGTTCCAGTCTGGCCACTCATTAAATCCCATGTGCTTTATTTTATATTTTAGTCGCTCGCTCCATTTCGACCACCTTTCATTACAACCAATGTGATCTATTTTATATTTTAGTCACTCGCTCCAGTCTGGCCACCTCTCATTACAACCAATGTGTTCAATTTTATATTTTAGTCGCTCGCTCCAGTCTGGCCACCTCTCATTACAACCAATGTGTTCTATTTTATATTTTAGTCGCTCGCTCCAGTCTGGCCACCTCTCATTACAACCAATGTGTTCTATTTTATATTTTAGTCACTCGCTCCAGTCTGGCCACCTCTCATTACAACCAATGTGTTCTATTTTATATTTTAGTCACTCGCTCCAGTCTGGCCATACAACCAATGTGCTTCAGAAAGGCCACATAAAATTCAAAGTAATTGCAAACTATATCAAAGTTTATTTTTCTTTTAGGAATAGTCTTGTTTGTTAGCTATTGTATTGTACCAAGGTATCGAATGTATTGAAAAAATTCAAGTGATACTCATAATGAATCAGTCTCCAAATCGATGTCAAGAAAGACATTGGAAGGTATTTTGAAGTATTAACACGTATGTAATAATTTAACATTAGACGAGAATGACAGATTTGATAAGGTTCGTAATAACTGGTTGTTACTAAACAAGAGATGGGCTACGCGCTTTCCCTAAAGACTCAAATTTATAAATCGATGAAGCAATGGTTCTATATTAACAGTCGTCATGGTGCTAAACAACACATCCATGGTAAGCCAACTTGTTTAGGTTACAAAATGTGGTGTCTTTATAATCTACTTGGTTATTTAGTTCAAGGGGTGCAATACCAAGGTGTGTCAACTGGGAACACACATCCCGAGTTAGGAGTTGGAGGATCTGTTTTTATTAACTTGGTTGGCCAATTTCCATTAGGACAGTACATCATATTAGACTATTTCTTTACTTCTTTACGTTTCCTAGAGGAACTAAAAAGTAAGGGCCACTTCTACACAGACATTATTCGCTCGAATAGAATTGAGAAAGCCCCCTTAGAAGAAGCTTATATTATTATTATTATTATTATTATCTTAATCATCACCACGTTTTACTACCCGTTCGGGTTATACGCACTTACGCTAATATGCAATGTTAGAGTGATTGTGAGATGAAATGAAGTACCTACAGTTTAACGTGGAATCCGAACCACGGTGGAGGCCTGGCATTCCACACATTCACATAATCAGATAAATCTGTGCCGGGACCGAGGATTGAACCCCGGACCCCCAGCACAGAAGTCCGACACCTTACCCCTAGACCACTAGGTCACCCAAGACGCTTCTAACTCGAAGAAGAAAGTAAGAGTCTCTTACTCCCAACTGAAACTGAAAGATACAAATAGCGGGTTAATTTCGATACGATACCCTGACAACAATATCGCAACCGTTTCTTCTATTCTTCGAGGGGCTAAGCCAAATGGTAAATCAAGGAGGTGGAGCCAAAAATAAAAGAAACGAACTCAAATTGACCAACGGGATTGCAATATCAACTATAATTGTTACATGAGAGGAGTAGACCGACTCGGACAAATCATCTCCTCTTAGGGTTCGGCCAGACTGATAAGCGAGCGAGCGCGTGATGACAGATAGCTCTCGATTGTTGTTGACGAGGAGGCAAAGGTTCGAATCTTGGCTCAGTGAACTGATGGTGGTTTTTGACAAGTAATTTATTGTTGTGGGTTTTCCATCCTCTATCCGTGCTAATGGTGATTCTTATTTGTAAAGGCCTACTTTGATTATAATATTGAAGTATTTTAATATATCAGTTTTACATATATTATGATACTACCTATTAAATTAGTACATTAGTAGAGAGTGTACTAAGCCTTTAGATAATTATAAAAACTGTCAAATATTATGTCAAAATGAGTATTTTTCCTAGTACTCCATTAACCAAAATAAAATAATATTGCCTAGTGCCTGTAAACTAGAATGTACCAGCTCGAGCGCTCACTCCAGTCTGACCACCTCTCATTATAACCAATGTGTTCTAGTTTATTTTTTAAGTCGCTCGCTCCAGTCTGGCCACCTCTCATTACAACCAATGTTTTCTATTTTATATTTTAGTCGCTCGCTCCAGTCTGGCCACCTCTCATTACAACCAGTGTGTTCTAGTTTATATTTTAGTCACTCGCTCCAGTCTGGCCACCTCTCATTACAATCAATGTGTTCTATTTTATATTTTAGTCTCTCGCTCCAGTCTGGCCACCTCCTCATTACAACCAATGTGTTCTATTTTATATTTTTGTCGCTCGCTCCAGTCTGGCCACCTCTCATTACAACCAATGTGTTATATTTTATATTTTTGTCGCTCGCCCAGTCTGGCCACCTCTCATTACAACCAATGTGTTCTAGTTTATATTTTTGTCGCTCGCCCAGTCTGGCCACCTCTTATTACAACCAATGTGTTCTAGTTTATATTTTAGTCGCTCGCCCAGTCTGTCCGTCCCCTTACAGAGTGAATGTGAGGATGAAGAAGTGGTATTGGCTGATGGCCACGATTCCTCTAAATGCCTCTGTAAACAACGCACGGTAGCTGTATCGTTTGACACCCAAAGGATAAGAAGAACTTGACTTACTATCCTTTAGTCGATACATTGCGTTAACCTAACTGGCAAAGTATCACCAGGGCCATCACCAAGAACTTTGAAAAAAAATATTGTATAGTGAAATACAACTTGATGGCTTCAATCATGTGATTGTGAAAAGCATGACACAAGTCCAATGGGGGTAATGTCATAAGAACACAACAGTGAAATGAAAGTATAGATATGTTTGGATGCCATGTTCATTGTTTAGTGATGTTTAACAATATCTAAATGACTGCTTGTAAAAACAGGTATCTAGTTTTAAATAGTGAATAATATTAAATTATATTTTTGTTGTCTTTTAAAATCCAAATTAATCAATTTTTTTAAACTATATAATAAATATTTAAAATACACTCTTAACCTCTACCCTCTTTATTCTACCACCTTATAATGGGGCATACCATTATTCCAATATGAGACTGTGAAAAAAAATAGTTGGGATTGGATTATAGTTAGTTATTATATCTCATTTGAACATTATATATTAATACTAATCAATTTGCTGAAGAAATAAAATAGTTCTGGGAATAAACGGGTTATCTCAATTGACGATGATTTATAATCAAGGAAAATAAAAGGCAAATAGGAAAAAAACCGGTACCTAATTATAAAACACTCGTTTTGCAATGAATGTTACACTTGTAAACAGGTTCTAGAGACCATTTGTAATGGCAGTGTAAAATAGTTAAAAGAAAAACATAATTAAAGACAAATTACCAGGATAATGTTGAATGAAAGGTGATTGAATATCATATTTCGAAGTTAATCCGGATAAGCTTGACCTTATCCAGCTGTACTTGGATACTGTCAAATTCTAGGGTTGAGGTTAGGCTATTTAGGTTAGGTTAGTTAGGTTGGATTAGGCTAGGTTAGGCTATTTTAGTTTAGTTCGGGTTATATTGGGTGAGTAGAAAATAAAATATCAAAATGGGCCATTTTAATGTTAGTGCATTGCTCTGATCCAATCTAAGATCTCAGATTAAAATATAATTCCAAAATATAATCCGTATCGAAACTTGCTTAATTCTACAAATAGTAGGCCTATTCAATGTCATCCAAGTCTTAATGGTTAATGTCTAGATTATCCAAATAAGTTCGTAGATGAGATAAATCACTTTCTATTTGTGGGGAATGCCAGGCCACCACCGTGGTTTGGATTCCACGTTAAACTGTAGGTCCTCCATTTCATCTCACAATCACCCTACATCTCACAATCACCCTACCATTACACATTAGCGTAAGGGCGTATAACCCGAACGGGTAGTAAGACGCAGTGCTAATAATAATACCTTCTATTTCTGACTTTATCCACTGCACTTGGATAATACTGACATATCTCTGCTAATCTTGACACTATCCAGACTTCGCACATTGCTCGTAACAGATACACGAGATAAGATTTTGTAATATTTACTAGCTGTGACTTACCTACAGTCCCATCTTAGATGGGGTTTAGTGTTAATTTGGCTACAGAGAAAAAGAGGAGAATATTCAAACAAAAGTATTTTTTAATACTACGTCTCACTATCCATTTGTTTTATACGCTTATGTACTAATGACACTAATGGTTCTAGGCGTTAGGAAGGTTATATTTATAGGAAGTGTTCCCGCATTTTTGTGGTGGTATAGTGGAAAAAAACCTCAGTACATCCAACCAAGATTCGAACCACGATCTCCTCGTCATGGGCAGTCTAGTCAACTGCGAGAAAAGTGCGTTAGATCACACGGCCATCGGAACGGGTCACACAGATAAGTTAATTCGAAATATATTAAGATGGCGGTTAGAATTGATTCGAATTTAACCAGGTATTGCTGATAGAAATGGTAATCATCTAACCAAGTTAATTATACTTACGATGACAGCATCGTAAAGGAACATATCTATGATGTGGTTTTACGATGAAGGACTTGTAGGGGGAGTCTAGATCAATTTTCACTGGTGTTTATACATCTTAGGGGTGTGAAACAAGATATATTGTTAATATTTCACAAAGTAAAACTAATACACAGAGGAATACAAAGGACTAATCTCCCTCGCTACAACCTCGAAACCTCGGCATCTTGGAAACATTTTGAATGAAGAATAAATATTTGTTATAATTAATATGAAAAGATCTGGAATATCTCACAAAATATGTCGTATTTTTATATATATTATTCAAATTTAGAAGAGTCAGTAAATATTACATTCGAGCGTCCCCTGGACAATGGTATATTAGTACTGGCTAATCTTTCCTCTACTGGGCTACAAGTGATGTAATCCAGACACGTTATTAATACTACTTATCTCCTGTTCGACACCTTAGCTCAGTTAGTAGCGTAACTATCTACTAAACTAGTGGTCCTGGGTTCGATTCCTGGGATGGTTAAAATTAACAATGGTGAAATGTGGGTTCTCCCTTTCATCGTGATAAATTGCCGAATAAGGGGCTAGGTGTTATGACTGTTCTAGTATAAAGTAGATTTATTATTATTACTATTAGCACCACGTCTTACTACCCGTTCGGGTTGTACACACTAACGCTAATGTGTAATGGTAGGGTGATTGTGAGATGAAATGGAGGACCTACAGTTTAACGTGGAATCCGAACCACGGTGGAGGCCTGTCATTCCACACATTCACAAGTTGTGATTAATACACGTCTTGTCAGAGGTGAAGGAAGGGTTTGGCAATCAGAAAAATCTGTTCTGGGACCAGGGATTGAACCCCGGACCCCCAGCACAGAAGTCCGACACCTTACCTCTGGACCACCAGGTCACCTACTGTTGTACTTAGTTGATTCAGAAAGTGCAGTTTGAATATCTCAAATATGCGTTTTTATTTATTTCTATTTCTTAGGTATTGATTATATATAAAGTAAACAATGCAGGTCATATGACTTGACTTAAAAATACATGATAATAGAGTAAGTGACTTTTCTAGCCGTCAGATAAAGCTTCTTCCAATAAAAATAAAACTTTATAAAAGGCCTAGTTCTTAGAAAAAAATCTCTTATTCCCTAAATCCAGTGTTAAATAACACATTTTAAGCCTTCTTAAATGTTAAACTAAATGTATTAAGGAACCTTTTAAATAACCCATGATTAATGTTTCCTGTCACATATTTGTTCTTTACCCGCCCCCCTTTCGTCTTAACGCTGCATACACTTGGTCACGTATCATTAAGACCGGTAGGTATTGCGTCATCCCAGATAAGTGATGTCACGTGTCTTGTCTTCATCTTCACCAATGCATGTCTATCAAGTGTTTTATTTTTGTGTTTCTGCACTACATGTCATGCTAACTGTCCTAGTTATATACTTGTTTACACTATTAGGACAGAAAGGAAGAAAATAATATGTATAGGGAATATATACACCAACATGTGACTACGTTAACGGAAAAACTAACTAGACTAGACTGACGTATTTTTTTTTTCACATTAGATATAGTTTGAGGGTTGTCTTGTAAATCAAAACCGCTTGGTGGCGTAGATGGCTTAACGCGCTGGTTTCGTGTTAAACTAAACTGCCAAGGATGGGGAGATCGAGTTTCTAATCTCAGTCGGATGAACTTGGGGTGGTTTTCTTAAATGGTTTTGCCACTCTCCCTCCACGCAAATGTGGTTTCAATTCCTCTAAATTCAACCTTTTCGTTTCCTAACCCATTAGAGTAATTAGTATTTAAGCGTATAGCTCAAACGGGTAGTAAGACCCAGCGCTATAATTTTTTATTGTAAATCGGGATAACTTATCGATCACGAGTGTTAATGAGCCTGGTTCGACTCTCGGACTCCTCCTGGGATTGAAATTTAGTCACCCTAATGACGCCGGTGCTATTATATATTTTATCCCCACGTCTTACTACCTGTTCAGTTTATACACATATGTACTGTAGACACAGATGTGTTAGGTATGAGTAAGGATGAATTTAGAGTAAGCGTATCTGCATTTGCGTGGAGTTTAGGGTGGAAAACAGTTTAAGAGACCACTACCTTAAGTACGGTACCAAACTCGACTATAACTTGATCCTCCTGTCTTTGGAAGTTTAGTCTGTTGCGAGTTTGACTCCTTAGATCATATGGCCACCGACTCAGGTCCTAGTGTCATTCAAATTATTGATAAAAGAGGGAAATATCGAAACAAAAGAGATTTAAGAAAAAAAATCTTGACAGTATTTTGTTAGAATCGGTCGGATGAAGCCGGTATCATAAAGATAGGGGGTATCCCTTGTAATAAGATATCTGCGCGCGTGAATCACGGAGTCATTAACTAACAGTATGACAGAGCTCTGCGTTCCAGTACCCTGGGGCGTCCTAGGCGGTTGTGGGAGGGGAGGAAGGTGGAAAACGTCAGAGTAACCTACTACTTAAGTATTACCTCGCGGGCGTTTATCGAATCACTACTGCAAAAGCAGTCGAGCCTGTTACTTCTCGAGGTAGCAGGTGGCCGTCTGCGTGTGTCCGCGTGTTCTTTTGTTTCGATTTTAGACTTGTCATTTTCGAAATTACTAACCGGTTAGACGGTTGTTGTTGTGAAGTTGTTGTTTTTTTACATCGTGAGATTGTAAGGTTGGTACATTAATTTTTTTTAACATGCGTGTGCTGTGTTTAGTTTTTTAAAAGTAAAGTCTAAATATTTTTCTTCGTCCACGATTATCAACGGATTAAGTAGAAATATAAGATATAATTTTGTGATTTAAGTCGAGTGGAACTATTTTTAACCTTTAAATTTAGATAGCCATTTACTGTGTCGTGATCTCCCGTCGAGTATGGAACATATGATGACAGTCACGCTGATGAGTTCGTTACTATACGCGACTATGTTCCCGTCGGCAAACACCATCCCCGTGAAAAACACACCCGAGGAACAGGATATGAGGAAACTCGCGACTTTGTCGAGAGAGTTCGAGTGCAAAACGCCGCGACCCAGGGTGGTCCGTCTGACGGAGCTGCAGCAGGACGAACCTTCGACCAACGGCGAGATCTTCCGACCTCCGGCGACTGTACTGCACCGCTGTGACGACAGCACCGGTTTCTGTCACAATGAGGCCGAGGAGTGTTGCGGGCCCACCAAGACAACCAAGACGAGAAATGTTTATCTGGTGTTCGAGGTGATAAACACCGTGGGAGGTCCGAAAGTCAAACAACACCGGACCTTGACTGGAGTCAACCACACCGAGTGCGGTTGCATGGCCAGGACAGGAGGATAAGGTCAGCCGAGGTTAGCTGCTTTATGTGTTAAGACCACAAGGACGTCGATGAAAGATGGGAAAGCTCTTGCCATCTTTCTTCTCTCTCATACAATATTACAGCTCACGGCAATATGTCCTTCTGTCAACGTAAAACTGTGAAACGTTGAATATGTTGAAAATATGGCCTCAGTCGTGGCCGTTATCGTTGAAGCGTTGCGCTTGAAAAGGTACCGTTGGGAGACATTATTTTGTATCCCGGTAGAGTCAAAGATCTAATCTTCATGTATGAAGAAAGTTGGTTGTGTACTAGGGATTTTTAGTTCCCAATAAATTAGGTTCTTAATGAAGTAGCTTACCGGAAATCTTTGATGCGTATACTTCCAAAATCCCGTGGTTTTTAAGATGTGGTTTGTTATTTAAAGATATGGGTTGCACCAAAATGGAGGTGAAAGGTTTCAACATAAACCTACATGATTAAAAATCTTGTAGTTGAAGTGCTATTATTTAAAATAGATAAATTAAAATATGTAAATTCATTTTCAAGGATTTTTAACCCAAAATATCGCTGTTTTGAGATCAAATTAAGTGTCCAGAAAGATAGATTTAGTTTTCTTCTAAAAATATATATATTTTTTTTTAACAAATTCATGACAGAACCAACAAATATTATTAAGGATTGTTTTAATAGTTTTGAAGTTTCACATCTGGCATTTACATAACAAATAATGCAGTGTGGCTTCATCAAACATTTTTAAATAGAAAAAATAAACTTTGGTTCCGTAAGATCTATATTATTAATTTTAAATGATTTGTTCAAAATGAGTCTTCTTTAGTTAATTGTATCATTTTAATTATTTTAAAAATTAAGTCTTTCTTTGTTATGACTGGTATAATTGCACACTTGTGTGTTATGTTTAAAACCAATTTATTTGGTCCGTTTTGGTAGATGAGCCACTTAAAAAAAATAAGCATTTGAGGAGTTAAGTCTTCTTGTCTTTAGATGTGCAAGTCAGTTAGTCTGAGGTGTCCAAAAATATTTATTTTTATATGTTGAACACGAATGAGCTAATATATATTTTGTGGTAGCCATTATGACATTCGATCAGCTAATCTTCAATGTAAATAGGAAAAAATATGTTTTTTAGACAGTTACCAATGCAGATTAGATAAATTGAAGCACGAACACGTGAACGTAGATTCATTATCTTTTTTTTATCTGCCAGATAAGGTTCTTTCTATAAACGTGGTCTGCATGTAGGTAGGTAGGTGTTGCTGTATTACTAGTGGAATACACTTGAGTTCTTTTAACAAACGAATCGTTAAACAGGCCACACTACCTGAAAGTACAATGGACTTGATTGCCAAACTACTTTGCATCAAACTATGTACAGGCCCACACATAAAATATACACTAATGTGTTTCGTAATAGTGTAATACTTTGTCGACCTTGTTTATTTAACCGCAAGCCTACTGAATTTTAATTCAAGGGTATAGTTTGAAATCAAATGTCTTGCCGTAGGTGTGTGGTTTAAAGATGTTTTAGATTTTCCTACAGTCAGTACAATAGGTAGCGACATCGATTTTAAAAAGTCACATTTTCGATTATCTTGTACAAATGACTTTTTTTTTTTTGCCCCCTCTACTTCCTTTAAATGTTATATCAAACATCAAGCGCATGAAGTGCTTATGAATAAAACTTAACACCCTAGATAATACATTTTACTAAGCCTATTTGCGTGACATACTTGACTAGTTGGGTTGGTATTAAGTACGATTACTCTAGCCCAAGATTTTGAGGTTTTATTTCACTTATTTCGAATCCCGGATGGGTGCCTTGGTAATAGGAGGTGTAAGGGGTTTATTAAATTTTATAAAGGGGAACTCTGCTGTATTTCCTTAAAACTTATCACTCTTAACTTTAAATTATTCTCATTTATAGATACCTGACGATTTATTTAAGGGGAAAAAATATAGTGTTTATCTTTGTAGAAGTTTTATTTCATAACAGCCCTCATCGGAAACTATGGGATTACTACAGTGGTCAATTATAGTTCTGGAAGGGCCCTTGGATCGATTATCGGTGTGATAACTAGGATTATAAATTATAAAACATTTGTACACGAAATTCTACTTCACATCCGATTAGTAAATCAATTAGAAGATTGCTCTGGGTTTGTAGTATTAGGCGTACCACTCTATATTTAGTCAGTTTCTAAGCTGTATTCCGGTGTAATATTTGTGCTTAGAAAGTTTACGTGAAATATCCCAATCATATATATTATAGTTTTATAGATATCTTTAGTAATTCTGGAACGTTGATCAAATAAGATCAATTACGAAAGAAAGGTAGGCTGTTTTTTCGTGTTTGGCAGATAGAGATATAACGTAGTTTCCTTGATTGTAAACCAAGATTTAAAAGAGAAAGTTAATTTTAAACTATACATACCAATATTAATACTTATTAAAAATGAAATGCATACAAAATGTTAAGATTACTTCCAATCTTATGCTTTTATACTAATAGACAATATAAGTGATTTAATTTTTAACTCAAGGAAACTGGGTGAATAATTCAATAGCGTATTCCTGAGGATCAGATAAGGATTTAATCCCTCCTCTTTAAAATGGGATGAAAAATAATGCGTAAAAAGTCAGTGTTTTTTTTTAGTTTTCATAGTAAATTTTTTTTTTCTATGAAATAAATCAAATATTGATATTATGCAAACGGATTTTAATTTTCTTCACATGGTGATAGGAACAGTTGTTGAATATCTGTCATTAACTTATCAACATTTGATGAGCAACTTTTTAAGTGAAGAGAAAAAAGTTATCATCAAATTCCAGGACACCCTTGACAGATATTCAACAACTGTTGAGGTGAATAAAATTAAAACTATGTTTTTACTGGAGAAATATTTGATTTATTTTGCTGAAAGATGTTTATTTATTTTTTGTGATAAAAACTGCAACAATATTTTCCTTAACTCACTAACCCTACTATCCCACCTTAAAGAAGCCGATTTTTCTTCAAAACATAACCGACAATTCAAAAGAGAGAAGAGTTTGCCTTGACCTTTCAGATGACCTATATTGGATTCAATGGCACTCACTTTAAAATAGCTATTAAGAAGCTCAAGGTCATTCGTCATCAGTTACAGCCAGTCTGAATGGAAATAGTTGCCTTCATATCATATGGCTCCAGGCATTATCACACCTTTTTTTAATAGATATAAAACTCCTTCCATCCAGGATATTTTTGTTCAGATTTTAAGTTGAATTTTTTGCCGATAGTAACTACACCCGGATGTATTCATAGACCCTAAGACATTTAGCATACAGTACTAACACTCCTTTGGATAATCTTTGGTTCAAGGTCAGCCTTAAGTTAATATTATTTAATATCTGAGCACATTGAGGAAAGAATAATTCACTCAAGAACAGAATAATCCTTGATATATTATTGGAAGAACATTACGGAACTAAGCCAAAGATTTTGGGTTTGACTCTTGTGTGTGTTCTAATTTGTAGCTAAATTAAAAATATTATATTTCACTTATATTTATACTGAGGATTTGTACACTCAATACTTATTTATTATGGGGTATAAAATTAAAAGTCTTTCAAGCTAGCCGAATATATAACTAATACACTGTTAAAGGGTGTCTCTTTTTTTTCGTCAATGACAAATGCCGGAATAAAATTCAAGAATCGTAGAGGTAAATTTTGATATATTCTGATTTACATTGCTTTTAAAATCTGATTTATATATTTAATTACACTAATGGGATTGGGATGAGGATATTGTAGTTCATAGGAAATGTACCCGAATTTACTGGGAGGTCTTGGAAGAA